>JAVFBZ010208322.1:0-13288 GCA_032466195.1 Katharina tunicata
CAGAAAATTCAGTTTTTAGTTTTTTAGTTATTATAAAACTCTCCTTCAACCTACAAATTTGATGTTGGAATTATTGAGAAGCCTCTAACTTCTTGAGAAAAACATAAATTTTTTATGAGATTCTGGGATAGTGCAAAATTCAGATATTTTGAGTGCGTATGTTACTTTAAGCACCAACATAGGGACATTGATATAGCGTCTTTTTTAAATCTAGATATTACCCACAAATAGTTTTTATTGTTTGGCCAATTTTACGACAAATCTGGTTCTATTATAATATATCTATCTAACATTAAACTACATCGATCTCTACGCGGCCAATGTCTACAACAAAGAGCCAGTGCACGTTATTTAGCGATAAGTTTCATACATTGGCCAGTACAATTTTCTTCAAGACGGAGCCTCGTTTTAAAAACAAATTGAATGTTCCTCGATGTATTTCCAGGCTCTACAGTTTACATTAGTGCAACTATGCAATATTTAACTTTAAGAACATCTCAATCGGCAAAACCTCGCGTGATTTCGCTGTCATCACCTAGTTCAGTCCATTCTAAAGTAGCAAATCAAATCATTCTCCCTACCGTTGAGTCTTCTCAATCAGGAGTACGAGCCTATTTTAGTATGCCTACAAATGTTACATTTTGTTCTCCGGAAGACTGTTTACCGCCGTATGCGCAATAAACTCATAAGCAAACATGGGGTAACCAAGCGAATTTCATATGGCTTTAGAAGCATAAAGTTTAGCCTGGGAGTAAATTATGTTCTGAATGTAAAACAAATGGAAACTATGGAATCTGTCTACATTGGCAGTTTTATCCACAGACTGTGACAACATTCCGACCAAAATGGGGATAATCGAATCACGTCCGAGATGATGTGCATAGTACATTCAATGACTTCCGAGTGAAGAACATCTGCAAAGTGCGCCCATGTCGTAATACGGCATTGAACAAGAATGATTATATGTATTATTTGTATGGACCGTGAAGCTGCGGTAACAACGTTTAACGTATTTCTAAACACAGAGAATATTGCAACAGGATTGTCGATTGGTAAAAAAACGAAATATTATTGTTTTAGAACATCTTCGCTAACCAATGAGTTTTATTCCGAGCTACTTTACCACACAACCCTTTTGCGGAATGAGCATCTGTAACTAGATTTTACCGCCAAGCAACTGATTGGTTGCGTCGGAACTAGTATACTTAGACACCAATCAGACTTTAAGTTATGTTATCGAATCGATTGGTTTTGGTGACGCCTTAATGACCGTATGCAGGTTGTAAGCAAATATCTGACTTGTGGGATGTAATTGTAAGATAGAAAGCCAATTCAAACCTTGGTAAGTTTATTCACAAATGGCACCACTGTACATTCTGATAACAGATGCTCGGTCTGCCAAGGGTTGAAATCTAGAGTATACTCGGAACGCAACAGTTGGTCAGCGAGGGTTTTTGAATAATTTTTTTTATACAAAATAAAAAAAGTGCCCTGTATAGGGAGGGACCCGTCTGCTTCTTTTGTTTTACTGACAATTAAAATTTCGTTACAGGTTCTTGAAGTTTCGTTATTATACGGTATGTTTCCGTGACTTTCAAGGATCAATGAAACTGAACAGCTGAGCGGGAAAACAGAATTTATTGAAGACAAAGAGTCTGTACATCCGTAAACAAAGGGGGAAAACGGCGTATACATAATAGGAGACAATTAGTTTATACTGGGGTATTACAATCGGCAAATAATGCATATTACAAAATGATGATATGCGTGTTGAAAATATGATATAACCCAATTATTAACCATCTACATAAAGTAGTTCACCAATTTACAATACTGCCAATACAGGCCATTTAATAAGTAATTGACTGCAAGTATGAAGATGAATACATCACAAATTAAAGTCAAGACATCTTGGCAACGAAAATTGTTGAAGGAATTTAAAAATAACCAAATATCAGGGATGTGAAGTTAGATAAAATAAGTAAGTTTTAATTAAACACGATACATCACATATTATATTACTCTTGTTTTAATAATCCACTCGCCGATTTCTCAGAGCAATGTTTGTGACTTGTAATTTGAAAATAGCTAGACGAACTTTTGGTAGCAGACATATCGCTAGGACCATTCTGTCTTCTAGTGACAACATGTAGTTTGTAGAGAATGACACACGAATATTTGTGTACATTCCAGAAAGTAAGTAAGAGAGTATTGTATACAGGATATACCGAGCAAAACTATATACGAGCATTGAACCCTCAAAAGTACC
The DNA here is from genome assembly GCA_032466195.1 of Katharina tunicata. NCBI lineage: Eukaryota > Metazoa > Mollusca > Polyplacophora > Chitonida > Mopaliidae > Katharina > Katharina tunicata. Next base: position 2,270 of record JAVFBZ010208322.1, read on the forward strand.
ATAGCTAAATTTACAAAGGAAATTAATGGCCAAAATGGGCCGGAGGATCTTTCATGTTTTTTTTTTGTTTAAACAAAATTGTGGGTATATCACTTGATTCCAATTGTCATTGCAGGTATTATCAAACCTTTACCAGAGGAAGGGAACAATATTATAGAGTTAAACGTGCGTCAATACAACCACACGAAACCGAGAAAGTTAAACCGACTTTCTTGTCAATTTTGTTTTTTTGTCTTCGTCAGTTTACGGCCAAACAAGCTAAAAGCAGGCCCTGCCAGACGGTATCAAAATCATGAAAGATGAATTACCAATAACAAAGAACAAAGAATTAAGGAATAAAGATGCCTTTAAATACTGTCAAATCCATAATAACCTATAGATATCCCAGATAATTTAAAGCAAGTTAAAAAGAGAGGTTTATAGATCTACCTTTATATTGTGCGTAGATATTTTAAGGAACACAGATTTTCCGGACATGAGCCTGACTGACCAGCAGCCGTCTACTGAAACAACATTGTTTGAAAGAATATATCACTCTCAATATTGCACATCTATGTCTAAAAGCACTAAAACTGTCACTAGATTTCCACACATGGTTTTATTTCAGATTGGAGACATAATTGCAAGTTTCCAATAGTTCTACCATCTCTTTATAGTTTAAGCGGCTAGTACTGCTTCACCACAAAAACTACATGTATTTAGAAACCATAGCGCCCTGGATATCAGAGCACAGCATATAGTCTAAACACAGCAAGTTTCATTTGAGCCCATGCAAACCCATGCAACACAGCATTTCTTCAAAATCACTTTTAAATTGCTTAAAATGATCAATTCTGCTGAAGACAAAACAAACTAATATCTACCACACCACTCATCTTTGCTCATTTAAAAGAAGAACTTAAAAGTCTTTACACAAACAATTTTTGGAAAAAAAGAAAACCAGATCAAAAAGATTAAATTGGGATTTTATATAAGATATTAGTAATAATTTAAGGATGAATTAACACCACATAAACACAAATAGGATATGCTATGGGACATGAAGATATCTCATTCTTATAATCACAAAACACATATATAATCTATATGTACAAATTACATTTACGTAGATATATATCCATATAATTTGATCTGGTTTATGGTTGTTATTTTGTATTTTTAAAGGAGGGATTTAAGTCTGTTGCAAATACATAGCAGCTTTTAACACAAATTGGGTACAAAATCCAACTTACATAAATGTGTGTGTGTGTGTTTCTTTGTTAATTTTGTAATTAACATTAGAAAAACAAACACCAACAACAAAACTTCCCACACAGACTTCAGTTAGGGTTGTATTATGCAAATATTACGCTAACATAACTAAATTAATGTTAGTCATGTCTTGATAGTTGTTAAAAGTATTTAAAAGTCTTAAATCACAGATAACATGTCACTATCAAAATTTAAAACCAGACATGTTATAAAACATACTGAAACATCAAGTTGAAACAAAACACTTAAGTCATGGTGTTGAAAATATTTTGTTGCACTAAACAGATACAAAGCTGAAGAGATTAAACCCTCAAGCTCATTAAGCTAATCCAGGAAGCCATGTGCCATGAATCAGAACCAGCTAAGAGTGTACGCCAGATAAGAGTTTTAAACAAAGATATAGATCAAAGGGAGAAAACTTCATTAGTAGGTGTTAGTTCTAATAGAAATAAAACTGACATGGCACAGGCACTAATAATATATAGTTACTACTGCATTTATTTCATTAAAAGAAAGCAAAAAACACAAGAAGAATTGGTGTATTAATACATTGCAATATACTGTAAACTGGTTAAATCAATGAAAAACATTTGACATTTGTTTTATAACACAATTGCACCACTTTAGTTTGGCTTAGGCATGTACAGAATAGGTTTGAAATATTGTCAATACAATGCCATCAAAAAAATTAAAACGAACACCTTATGGGATGAACATTTATAGATTACTTCAAAGAAAAACATAGAAAACACATCATCGAATCGGAACATTGCCTGAAATGTATTGCAGTACTAGAAACTAGACACACATACATGTAAATGTATGGACACATATAATATATATACACAAATGATGGTGGACATATATAATACAGTTTCACCAGAGATAATATCGTGTCATGTGATTACGTGTTATTTATACTACATTATTGAGCTGCCGTTTTCACCCTTTTACACCCATCAACAAATGTTAACACTTCTGATAGGAGTCTTATTCCCCACACAAAAATATCATGGCTTCACATAATCTTGACGAGTTGGACATTTTTAGTATAAAAAATTTGACGGATTTTTAGCAATTTTTTACTTATTTGTTTCAGAAAATATATAACAAAAACAAAAAAAACACAAATCTAATCCAAGAAAACGTGTACGATCAATTCAAAATTCTAGTTTTTCTCCTAGACATTTTCAACATCAAAGAAAAATTTCAATTTGGGTCAAACTATGACCTCTTTTTTTAAAGCTACAGTCTAAAAATTATTAAAGTCTTCGCAAATCTATAAGAAATCATGTTATTGATATGTGGGGTTTTATTGCACGCACACTGTATCATACACCTTATAACAATGATTATTTAGAAAACTTTGAGAGTTGTAACGGAATGTTTAAGTTCACTCTAGATAACCAAAACAGGGAGTTAACACCATACATCACAATATACTAGTCTAAAGTGGATAATAGTGAATCTCAGTGGCTCTGTTGTTTGGCGGATTCTTTACCAATTCTTAACTGATAACAACTTTGAAAGACTTTGCCATTGCCACATTGCCATTGCATACATTGTTTATGTGTGATCGGAAAATCACCATTGTATTATACATCATAATATTCAACTTAAAATTGTTTCAAAACAAGATTTAAATTTGATTTGGACACAATAAAGCACATCAATATTTTAAGGATATACATGAGCATGAAGAAACAGTTTTCCTAAATTTGGATAGTTTTAAACTTGATAAAGATCGGATGTATATATTTTTTAGACGTACATCTGTATTGTTTCTTAGGAAGAGACTCGTATGACCTAAACTTTGAAGGTAACATTTCTACTATCAGACCAGTTTTGTGAAATTTTTTTGTTAGAAACTTGTAAATGACAGTAACTCTTAATCTGTATCCAAAAAGGGCATTTCATTTGTTAGTTGGAAAGAGAAAGTAGGAAAGAGTTTGGCAGAATTGTACCGTCCTTCAAACAACAGGGCCGATTATTGTACATTAAAATCAAGGCATATGATAACAGTACAGGTTATTACTCCACAATTCACCAATTAGGTACTCACTTTACATCAAGGGAGATAATCTTATATTACCATCAAACAAAATGGAGACATGATGAAGATGTATTTTCTGACGATAAATAATACATGAAAAGTTAATATATACAGACACTGCAAATATGATTATTATATAAAGGCATATAAACAAGACGGGCATAATAACAAACATCCAATAATAAAGCGTTAAGCATTCCTGGCGGTAGCGTAAAAAGAGAGAAAGACTAATTGCAACTGGTGACCATCTTGCCTTTACCTCCATCCATAAAGTAAATCAATGATTCTTCTTGTAGAGCATTAACTTTAACTCTCCAAATCTGATTCCAATGTTAGTCGTCACATTAACTAGTACTTAACACCTTCGGTAAAACACTTATCAGTTATTCATGTACGGCTCATCTGAACTTGTGAAATACAGACACATCTTGTTCAGAGAAATTCTTGTCGTGCGGATGGATTATACAACCCACGATCCTCGTAATTTGGTCATTATTCAGGAAAATGCACAAAATGACCTTCACTTGTCATATTCAAAGTCATATACAAACCTTAAAACTGTTAGCTTCTGCGGAGTCGATACTTCTAGAGCTTTAATCAAAGTATTACATAAACACTTGCCCTAACTCATAATTTCCACAATACACATTCTGTCCTTGGATTTGGTGGATTCATATTCCTAAAATCCTCACCAGTAGTTGTTAAACACCAGGTTAGCAATGAGTAAACATATCATAATTACAATACATTAGACCTGAGCGAAGTTAAATGTTGTACGAAATCTCCAGATGAATGGACAGTAATTCCCTGTTAAAAACTGGTATCATTGCTATAAACAGTTCAATACCACAATATCAGTTAACACGATTTTACACAGACCAACTTAGACAAATCACGATCACATGTAACAACTAAATGTAGGATCAAAATATTACTACAAAATAATAAAATACAGCTATAAATTACTTCAATTAATAGCAACTACATGTATCAGCACAAAAGGGTGTTTGTTTTCTTCTAAAAACAACCTAGGGAAACAAACACAAATACTAACAGAATAAAAATCAGCACCACTGGTCATTCCACTAGGATTCTTATTGTAATTATGACAATTCTTGAGCAAATCATTTAATAAGTCTAGTGGAAAATAAATAATCTAAAGCTTGATATTAAATATAACAAAATTTAAATATGGAAAAGACAATTTGCAGACATTTTTTTAAGCATTTCTTAAACTGTGCTTTCTTTAAACCAAAGAAAGTCTCACCGTACAAAAACATAAAACTGTCTTGGCAATACATTATGATGGTTTTTGCTATAAAAAAGAACCCCAACATTAATTACAAAACACATGGCAGGAACCCAGTGAAATACAAATCCCTGAAAATCTCCAACGTGTCTTTTTCATGTTAAACTGAGCAATTCAATATGGCTGCCAATGGTTGCCATGGTCACAGGAGAATAATCCCCTCACTGACGTTTTCTTCAATGTTTAACCAAAAACAGCAAAACAACAAGATAGAAGACTACAATTTATACGAGGTAAGTTCTGTATATGTTAAACGTAACATTCTAATCATTCAAAGACAATCTTAATCATTTGTTCTAAGCTCAAATACATCAATAATAAAAACATTTTGTCTTTTACTACATATAGATATCAATAATAATTATTATTGGAAAACATGGAAAAAATAACAACAATTTAAACATAACTAAAAGATAACTAATATCCAGACAATTTGAGGCATATTTATTAATAAACACATATTTAGATCTCCGAATAATGCATATGCCCAAGCACTTTAAATACATGTACCGGTAGGTATTGGTTTTCACAGGTGACGACCGTTTTCTGATGTTAGATACAAACTTAACAGTTACTTAGGACATCAAGTTAACATATTATATCATAATACACATTATTTGTGCAGTATGTAGTATTTGAATACATTAATTGGTTATAAAGAGAACAGTATTCATCATGTCATGTGTTCTAGTATCACTCTGGTTAAGAAATGACAACCGACTGTACACACCACTAACAGGAAGTGGGCTCCGGGCACAGATCTGGAATGAAAACAGCAATGAGAAACTATCAATTAGTATTTTAAATAGGTCAATGCAGTTAGTCAGAGGTTACCCACACAAACTATTCCAAATTTAATTAAACCAATTCGTCCTAAAAGCATGACTTATTCAGTTCCAGCTTCAAACTTTTTATGTTTGAGTTTTGGTTACAAAGAATAAATTATTAGATATACATGTAAGCTTTTGACCAGGCACAGGGGTAAAAAACAATAACACCCCATCCACACAATTGCTTAAATTATTATAAACAAAGCAAACAGTACCCAAAAAAACAAACAGTATTCTAAATTCTTAAATGAAATTTTTAAAAATATTAAAGTAACATACGCACTCAAAAGTTTTGAATTTTGCACTATCACAGAATCTCATGAGAAACTGATATTTTTCTCAAGAAGTACAAGCTAGAGGTTAGAATTTGTAGGTTGCAGGAGAGTTTTATAATAACTAAAAAACTGTCAGAATATTATTATGTGGATGTGTCAATCAGCTGTCATAACTGAGCCACCCTAAGATGTACCGACGCTACACCAAGTCAAACATTAATTAGCCCCGCCCCTGTCCACTATTCAAAATCTTAACTCATTCCATATGAGGCATACGAGGAAAAATGGCCGGCCTTACTTACGCTGAATTCGCATTATTGCATGATTTCTCCTGGCTATTACTAGCCTTGAACCAACTTAATAATTTTCATTTCAAAGTAATTATTTTAGTTTATGCACAAACTTCAAAGTTGGTTAAAATCTAGGCAATCAGAATTAGTTGTAGAACCCTAATTTTGAGAGCTTATGTTACTTTAAATATCACGTAAAATTTAAATTATTTACCTTGTGGGAGGATAGCTGGTATCATCGTTTGAATAGTTTAAACAAGGAATTCTTCTTGTTAGAAGGAGGGCTCATCAACATGGGAGCTTGGTTCTTATGGGTGATTGAAATCTAAAAAAAATAAAAGTAAATAATAACATTATTCAATGTTGACAGATATTGTAGTTAACTTTAGTCTACTTTTTCTTAACTTTGCAAAATATCTTAAATTCTTGAACACTCATGCTTCTTGAGGTACAAAGCATATGAAGTGGATTATTATTAAGTGATGCTGCATTGTAAATTGGCACAATGTTCTTTGTTCCATGCTTTGTATGTGTTCTAGTTCAGAATAGTTTGCAGACACATAATGTGTGAGGGTGGCAGGGTCGAAATGTCCGGATTCGCATCGCATTTGGCTATATAAATAGAGCTTTCTGCGATACATTCTCGATTTTGTATCGCTATTTATTGGAATGCAAACATACACAAAAATTATTTTGATAGCAATTTTTTTATTTTTTTGCTACTCAAATATTTTACAACATTTCGGACCCTGGAGGGTGGTGTCTTTTACAGGAGTATTGTTACATTATAAGCATAGAATAACCTCAAGGACAAGCCACAAGCATGCAAAGAAACTAACTATCATTCGAACACTAAATACAACTTTAAAGTTGACTTGCATAGATGCTGATTCACCGTATAAACACATACATTTTACAAACACACTAATAGGATTTGAGGAATAATTATCCATTATTACATTGTTTGTTTAAGGTTATTTCACTTCATATATGATGGCATAATCCGCCCAATGTAAAGGTTTGTTCGTGAACGGGGCTCCTCAGTCCAACGCTTTATAACTCAGAGAGTACCAGGGCAGGGGAGGCTCTTGTCAACCCGTCGTGTTCATTTTGAGTAGCAATGAGATGTCTTACCGTGCATGGTGGTTGTAACCAGGGTTCTCCATCTATCTGCATGGGAAATCGCTTACGTGTCCTGAAAAAACAACAACAACATACATGTACATCCTTGTACACCTTAAATTTAGAAAGTTGCATCTGTTTCACAAATCTCACCATCTTTAATAATGAATTCAGGTGTTATAATGGGAAGTGATCTGACTTATAAATGTAACCTAGCTTCACACTAAACAAATGTAGACTCCGATCACATTTTTTTTCCTCCAGTTTATAAACATTTTTTTAGTTAGTTATTACAATGTCTTTAGTTATGACACAATTGTGAGTTCCTTCTTCCCTTATACTAAGTCGCTTGTTTTAATGGGAGTTAGAAAATCAACAGAATTAGAGATGGAACTATGAGAATATGCTCACCTGATCACTACTGAACAACATTGAGCTAACCGACGACCAGAAGCTCTCAAGCCTGCATAAACCTGACCCACATGCATAGAATTGTCAAGTCCAACTACTTCTATCAACCGGTCACCAATATCTGAAAACATTTAGAATTGGTACATGATACTGGAGTTCAAATCCGGGTGGAGTCAAGCAAAATTTTATTTCTATACATTTATAAAAAATATATATATACCTCGGTAAATAAAGACAAACTATTCTAAAAACAGTCTACATGTACAATATATTAAATGTTCAGTCCAATATCTGAGTTAATTTGTCATATCCAACAAGGAACTTTTTATTATTTTATTTACCACAGGGCAGGGGTTAAAATTCTGTTAAAGAGAACTTCCACATTTCTTAATTTACTGGGAATGTTTGCAGTCTTGAAGACCAGGGGTCCGTTTCACAAAGCGATCTTAGCTCACGTTGAACGTAACTACTATGACAACACAATGCCTCCAGTACTGGTAGCTATGGTATTTACGTTGAACGTAGCCTAAGTTCGCTTTGTGAAACGGGCCCCAGGATTTAGTAATCCATTGCTTCTTTTACACTGAACGACGTCTTTATTTGATCCCACAATATTGATTGATTAATTGGGCTTTTGATCTCACAGTAACACTATCTCCAACATAACATATCAAGCAATCAAACAGCCTTAATGAAAAACACAATGGTTCACAAATAAAATATAAAACTTAAAGGAGAAGGCTACCGATTTTCGACCAGATTTTACTATTTTCCATATTTGTCACTTTAAGAAATATGCCCTTATTTTATTGACCCTAAAGTCAGCATAACGGAGAATGAGCTATTTTAAATATCGGTAGTAAAAAGTCAGCACAACGGAGAATGAGCTATTTAAAACTTACAGAAAAATGCTTATTTTAATGTTGATATTTAATGCTGTTGATGTTTGTTTGTTTGTGTGATTGGTGTTTAACGTCATACTCAAGAGTATTTCACCTATATGACGACGTACTAATCTTAATAATTTGCAATGCCGGTGTTTGGTGGAAAACCGTGAAGAAACCTCGTAAAAACCACCCCGCGAACTCCGCAGTCCACCAGAAAACTTTAGGGCTTTTGAAAGCTGTACATGTATCTCACAAAATATTATCTCTACATAGCAGCATATTTCAGTGATTAGTTTCTAATATGTACATACATAACAACAGGGTGTCTCAATCCTAACACTTACAGTTAGGAGGCACAGCTATCTTTACATGAATCGGCCGCCAGGAGAAAGCACTCAAACGCACCAATATACTATTATATATTTTGAACTTAAAACAAGTGCATTTTTTAAATATAAAAATAATAATGTAAACCATGTTACGAAACTGAATGTGGGTTAAAAAGCTAGGTTTCCAGTCTTGAAGATCATGTTTTACGACCACTGCCTCCATTAGGCTTACCATGAACAAAGACAGTCTGTTAGACAGGAGTCTTTCTTTAATCTCCCAGTAACATTATTCCTAACACAACCTATTAGCCAATCAAAGTACTTCTACACATGTATGCAAAGCACGACACTAACAATAGCTCACAAATAAAGATATAAAACTTAACACAAAATATTCCTAAGGGAAAAGGGTTTGAAGCCCAGAAAGTCGGCCACATTGAAAACCGTCTCAGTTAGACTTGATGGTTTGAGTAAACAATACATTAGGATGGGTCTCCGGATGTTCACAAAGGTAGTTCAAAGGCAAGATCAGATGATTCTGAACATTATCAGAAACAACGAGAACATATACATGTATACAGATGAAAGAAATAGGGATGATAGAAGATAACACATAAACTTCCTGTCTTTTGTGACCAAATATAAAGTCAGTCCTCACAGTCTTTATTATGTATGTATATTGTAACATACATGTATATAATAAAGACACACACAATCATAAAGATTAACGTCACTACTAACCAGTAAAGGTCACTTTGATAAAAAAAACCTTCCAGCAATGTATTGATTTCAGATAGAATACTGCTACAGTGCTGCAGCAGGTAAGGCAGTGGTGAAACTTTACACTTGACTGCTTACCGAGGCAAACAAAACTAACCCCAGCAAGTTACTTGGCCAATTGTCATGCCCGACCTGGCAAGTGAGTTAACAAAAAGTAACCGGTGTCATTTTATAGAATAAAGTTTTTGGTAAACTTTTAGTTCAGCTAAAGGGTGATGCTCTTATGCATATTATGTGTGCCTTCTCTCTGATCTCAACGTTAGACCTGCTGGTGAATACAGGCTCATGTCCAGCTGTTGACATGCTGTATGGACACGCCTGATCCAATCTTCTCAGAACTATCAGAATAATGCAACTATGAATTGCATACATCAAAGTATATTTGACAGCTAGACTCAAATAGAGCACCCACAGTGCCTACATGTTGTTTATCTTCGTTTAGAGACATACAAAAGTCATTTAGAAAAACTTGTGATTTTATGGATGTCAACTTCTGGTGTAACATTTGGATGTCTAAGACAGTCTAAGACAGTCTTCAAGCAATTGCTTGCTCCGACATAAATATTCACAACAGATCTGCTAACAAAATCCAGAGCTTAGTAAGATTCGTACTGAGATGGTTGAGCATTCTTAGGCTAGTGCAATTTTAACAGGACACAATTAATAGTTGAAGTGCCTATCAATGGGTCAGCCACATATGCATCAACGTCAGTTTGAGGTAAACTATGACTGTCTAGGACAAGCAAACAGCCGTTAATTTGAGCCTTGTCAGCTGCTTAGTATTACTTGATATTATTCGACTAGGTTTATGTGCCCTGGTGAACAGTGCTTAAATGTCACACTGCGGTGCTATAGAAATAACGGCAACTGATCGTGGGTGAGCTCTTATGTCACAAACCGCTACGTTCATCTAAGACTGGACGCAACCACCTGAAATCAGTTGATCTTAGACATACAAGCGTTCATGTCGCTTGGGATTACGTGAAAGTTGGTGAAACCAGTTCTAAATTATCGTAGAAATTAGAACATGCGCGACTATCTGTAAATAGACGGCAACTACATGTAGTTAGCGAAGATGCGGGTGCTCTCATGTCGCATTAAATGCTACGACCCACTTGTTGTTGCTGTTGATCGGCAACTGGTCTGCTGAAACTGATCGGAACTAGTTCTCACAGGGTGAAACTGCCACATAAGCCAAACTAAAGACAGGCACTCTTTCTCAGGATACTTTCTATATGGATGTTAGATATTAAGAGAGTTATAAAGCCAGCGATAACCATTCCTGATTCTGTATTTCTCAGGATACTTTCTATATGAATGTTAGATATTAAGAGAGTTATAAAACCAGCGATAACCATTCCTGATTCTGTATTTCTCAGGATACTTTCTATATGGATGTTAGATATTAAGAGAGTTATAAAACCAGTGATAACCATTCCTGATACTTTCTATATAGATGTTAGATATTAAGAGAGTTATAAA
>JAVFBZ010208344.1:0-23282 GCA_032466195.1 Katharina tunicata
GGGGGGGGGGGGGGTAATTTTGGTTTGCCTACATAGGTTTATATCTTCTGAATTATTGAATCCCTGGGAAAACTTACGTATCCACATGACGCACCATTCTTGACGGGCGTTACAAACTTTCAAGTTATAACATCCAAAATACATCTGCTCGGCAAAGCGGGGTTGCAACCAATGGCAATGAATGCAATAGTTGCCAATATATTTGTTTAGAAGGTGTTAAAAACTGTAAATTAGATATTAGTTTTTTCTGTTCAACATGTTTGATTCAATATAAAAATTGGACAAAATGTTTAATGGTTTACACAATGTTGTAACGTGTGTGTAGTTTGTACTAGTGGGGGTATTCTATCATTCTTGGCACATGGCCAGAAGTTCCTCCTAAAATAGATCTACTACCTGACAAGCTGGTTGTGAAAAGCTGAAGTCGACCAAGGAGTGGTAAAAAGACATTATCGAAGGAACCTTGTTTACCAAACTTCACCAAACAGCAAGTAGTATACCAGCACACAATCAAAATTAGTTTTGCGAACTAATACAATACGTTTCGTTTTTTACAGAGCTGTAGAGATTTCATTATACAAGAAGCAAGTCGAAGACTCCTATTTTTAAATACAATTGTTCTTTAATTTTAATCTAAAAGTATTTCTTGATCTTAGATTAACGGGACCACAAGACGCAATAAATGACAGTAGCGATTACAGGAAAATGAGCTGAGTGCTTGTGTCTTTGCTTTTGTTGTGACTACCGTTGACCCAAATATGCACAAACGTCAACAATATATATCTGGTAAGAAAACTATCAACAAGTAGTCACAAACTAATATCAGAATATGTTGATTATATGATTGGTGTTTAACGTCGTGCTCAAAGGTATATCATTTATATGACGGCGGTATATTCTCTTATTACAGTGACAATAAAACAACCAACAAAAGTCACTTGTGTTAGCTCTGTTGGGAAGATAATGTTCCTCCAATGCAAAAGTATGACAGCATCAATATAAGCTCGAAACAAACTGTCCTTGAGGGCGGCGTTAAACACCAATCAGTCCATTAATCTCGTTTCGGTATGTCCTTAGGCGACTTTCATAAAGGGCATTAAATTGCCAAAAGTCACCTTGACAGTTTCTGAATCATTCCAAATAATTGTTTGAAATATCAACAACGAAGGCTTAAGATAACTCATTATCTTGAAAAGGGACTATCATATTATTGACGGGGGGGAAATGTTTAATCTTTAACAAAGATCAAGTACAATGTACATATTAGCTGGTAAGCCTTAGCAAGTAACTTTTTTCTAACGCAAAAAAATAAAAAATAATAATTGATATTAAGTGGGAAATTGAGAATTTTGCAATGCGATATATATTTTTTACAAGCATATTAACTTAACATACGGACATAGTGCTTATTTACATTGGTTCCCTTTACGGGTATATGACTGGCGTATTTGGGGCACGGTTTCAACCATTTGCGATTTTTCCGCAACTGTCTCTCACAAGCTAACTGCTATGATGGTTGCTATGGGAACAAATAATGTACTATCACAGACTGAGGATCCAAGAAATGAGCAGTTCTTGTCAAACATTAATCTAAAGTTACCATAACAACCCTGCGATAGTTGTATTAATGTGTTAGGTAAAATTATAACTATTACTATTAAAACAAAAATAGCTAACTCTAACAGATCATTATCATATCTCGTACCCATGACTACCAGGTGTCAGATTACGTCAGACTGGAGCTCTGCTAACATTACATTTACAGTATCTAATTGGTTCAATGACTGTAATGAACTTTGACATAGAATCGCCGCCTAATGAGAAGTAGTTTCGACACGTGAAATAACTGATTAAGTACATATAACAGGAAGTATGGTTGAATTTAAATTTGTCGTGGTTGAAAACTTATATTTGCTTTATATTTCTGGCTCTTGTCTGTATGCTTTCATCATCTTTAATGTTTAAAGTTGTAAATGATAATTGACAGTTTAATGGAAGACAAATCTAAATAATCATTTAAGAAATATTACGTTTAACTTTACCTAAGGTTATATAGTATAGCTGCATGACCAAGAAGGACGTGTTGCTAAGTTCTTTGTTAATCACCTTAGCAACAAACATAACAATGCGAAGATATGGTGTTAAAAAAGCTTATCCAACTTATAGGTCTCCATTTTAATACAAAGATGTCTTCTGTAAAACACACAGAGTCTGAGTCTCTCCACAGTTCACTCCGGAGAGCGATTAGTATTACAAAGAACACGTTCAATCTCTCCCATGTGTCCACCATCCTTCACAGAAATATGCGAAGTACGGCGCGACCCAGCGTTTACCATACGACACGGAATAGTTCTTTACAGTTTTCCATAAATATCAATAAATATTCAATAAATATCAAGTGAGCACTGGGGTGGTTGGTGTGCCCAACCACCAATAACAGTTCAGCATCTTTCTCACGTCCACAAAATATTTACACTATTTACAAATGTACGTGCACTGTTAACAAGTCATATGTTCACGCACTCAACGACTCAAGTTCAATGTGTCACTTTCTTTATATAGTAGGAAAAATACCACTGGCTTAGGTTCCGATATAATATCATACTTTGTCCGCCTTAAACGAATAAGGTCGTTATAGTCAGTTTAATCCTGTCCATAACAACAACAACAATACAGTCTTGTTTTCACACAAGGCTGAACGACATCAACAAATCACCAATTACTCGCTAATTGTTAACACTGAAGTTCCTGATTAATTTCCTTGGAAAATACCTTCACTACAACCAGAAAAAAATCGTTAGCCACATACTTGACAATGGCGTGTCCAGTTATCCCGTTCCTATTGTACATATGTCACAAACAACCAACAAAGTTCATGGTCGAATTACATCTTGCGTTATCACCCCTGCAAATTTCATTTCAGTACATTATCACAAATATTAAGTTTAGTCCATTTGAGCCTGATTGGTCATTATACACGTGGACATAATACAGAAGTGATCTCTTAGTTACTTAAGTTCCAACAAATTCTATCTAACGTCAGATTTCTTCTGTTTCGTGTTTCGATAGTCGGATATATCATCGCTATCGCCATCATTGCACAAGAGTTTATCCGTGGATTTGTCATGGACGCACACATCTACTATCATACTGTCCCCGCTAGACACACTTATGAGGCGCCCTTGAGCTCTAGCCTCTGCTTCAGACGCCATTGCAGAGGTACTGAACGGATCGGATAACGGTAATGAACTGCTGTCTGTGTTGTTTAACGGTACGTCGATGTTCTCCAACTCCAGATAGTCACAATCACGAGTAAGCAGATCCTCGATGTAATATCTTAATTGACTGAACGTAGGTCTCTCAGAAGGATTGTCTTTCCAGCTATGCCTCATGATGCTATACCTGCAATAGTAAATTGAAAAAAAAACTGATTCATCTTTTCATTGCACCTGTTGATTTTCAATTAGATGTTTTCATAATGAAGTCACCACAGAATGAGCGAAAAACGCGCTAATATCGTAGTCTTTTTATACTGGATATTTTAATATTGACGGAAGCGTAGACACCAAGGCCGCCCAATTGAAAACACGTGATCATTTGAGTGAAATAATATTACACAAGACATAAAACCCAACATTATCAATAAATAAATGTATGAAAGTTTAAACTACGTCAGACGTTCAAAGGTATATATATATATATATACTCAAAAATGTCCTTCATTGTATGCATGTAGCTGGTGTGTGTTATAGTATATATTTTCTTAAATTGTTTGAAATTATATAAAATCCGATAAGCACTAACCATTCGAGTAACGAATGTGAAATAAAAACAGTTATAAAAGCTAAAAATTGGAACCAAAAATATTGAAGATTGAAAAGACAGTGAAAGCTGTGAGAAATATTCGTTGACACTGGACCATATGTCAACAATGTTTATGTTTGAATCCAAACAGCTGATGATAGTTACCCGCTGAATTAGTAAAGATGTCGGGAATTTAATGCTGTTGTTCGTGTCAACCTTTTGTTGGGAGAATCGGTGTAGTTATAATGTGCCCTTGATTATGGCTATGCTGTGAGTAACAATTCTCCTTCCCACCCTCACCCGAGACAGGCAACTGTGGGGATCTTGGCAGTCTTCTAGGGTTTTGTGTACGCGAGTGTCTGGGGGTGCATTTTTGTAAGGACAACATTCGCATTGTAACGCGTCCCATGATAGTACCAGTTATATCGAAATTTACATGACACGTTATTTTGAATTTAATACTCTCATAGTTTATCAGAAATAAAGATCAGATTATTAGTGTAGACTATGCAATTTTATACTTGCCGTTTGTGTGGATGAATATATTAAGGCAAATAAAATATTACGCTTTATATATATCAATAACATGTTTTAGATTGTTATGTGATGAATATAATTATGTTCACTGCAATTTAGTTAACCGTCAGAATTAGCATCGAAATAACCATAGCCTCAAAATCCGAAGTGACTCGCGAACAGCAGTCTGCAAAGGAGATCCATACAGCTATCTTTATAATAATGTTTTCTTGCATCAATGAAACTCAATCAAAAATAGAGTCTCTTCAAATATTATCAACATATAAGACGAATATTACAGGGGTATATTCTGTGCAAGGTCAAAGTAAAATGCAAACTTGATTTTTGTATTATTAGGCGAATTTGGTTCGTGTCGTTGTGTTGGTGTTTGATAAGTGGAATAGAACAGGGCGGTGTAATATATCCCCGATTATTTTAGTGTTGTGACAGACGCTGTTTTCTCAGGGCAGATGAGCGAATAAATTCATTGCACGAGGCCAGAGAATGGGTTGGAGCTATCAATGTGGGCTATAACACATATGCAACTGGTCCCGTGTATAAGATGTGTTCTACCATCCTTGATACTCCTAACACATCAGCTGATTAGCCCTGGGTAAGGGTCAACCATAACCCCTATAGCTTCGCATGTGTTCTTAGCTACACAGAACATCCCTCTGTTTATTAAAATTATGTTTAGCACAAGGCGATCTACGCCGAAACCCATACCAACATTCGTTTGACACGTTTTTGTTTATTGGCTCTAAAAATAAACACCACTACACCATCTAACACGAGTTTTGATCGGGTTTCCCACATCTCAGATCAACCTTAAGAAAAGCTCATACAACACAATGTTATTAGCTTCCTGGTGTTTATTGTTCTAGCATTGACTATTATATCGGTCGCACTTGACAAAAAAGGTTTTTATTTTTGTGTGTTTGTTACATATACTTACAGTTCATCGGAGCAGTTACTGGGCTTTTCCATTCTATAGCCGTTGGAGAGCATGTAGAATAAGTCGGAGAGCGCTATATTAGGATAGGGTGAGGCACCTGTGTGTCAACAAAGAACACAATATGAACAGACTCAATCATATATACACAAGATGTTAAAAGTGAAAAATTAGACCTTCAAAAAATGATGCAGACAAAGCCTCAACAAAGCCTCAAAGTCTTTGCATTAATATTAGTGAAGAGAAAGGTCTACTGTACTTTTTGTAATTTGTGTGTATTGCGATTGAGATCAGCTATAATCGCTGAACGCTATTTTCCCTTTTTTCTTTAAAAAACTAATACAGCAATTCCAAGAAATGAAAGTTTTGAGCATTTTTATTACTGTTGTACTGGTAAAACATTTCCATACGTTCCGTCAAATTTATAGTTGAAGAAACAATCTTACTCGCAAGTTGATTCATGGCATTTCTAGACTCAGCTGTCTTATAAGTAATAACATATAAGGAAATAGAAAAGAATCACAGAATAACCCACCCCGACACAAGTCTTGTGTATTGTGTGCAGACTTAACAAAACTCAGAATAATCCACCACGACTCAAGTCTTGTGTAATGTGTGCACTCATAACAAAGCCCAGAATAACCCACCCCGACACCAGTCTTATTAAATGTGTACAGGTAACAAACCCCAGAATCACCCACCATGACGCAACATGTATAATGTGCACATTTAATAATGCCCAAATAACACACAAAAGTCAAGTCTTGTGTTATGTGTGCACAAATAATGAAACCCAGAATAACCCACCCAATTCCAGTCTTATGTAATCTACACACATACTAAATGTAACCGAATGTAAGCGAAAGAATAAAGATAGATTAAACGATGTCCCGGTTGATTTAAAAGAAATTTATCTTTAAATTGTTTGCCTTTATTTTGCTTGATATAATTGTTTGAAGTAAGAAAAATAACATTAGCTAAAGTATCTCATTCTAAAATATGTCACATTGTCTCCTATATCTAGAGGCCTGAGTTCGAATCCCGGTTGAGGCAAGCAAACTTTTCTTTCTCAACATTTATACAAAAATATGTTATATGTCATGTATGTGTGAATACATAAGTTTCTTATTATGTCAATTAAACGAGTATATTTATTATAACAGAACTTAAAACAGTGGTTTTTACTATTTGGTTTTAAAATTTAGTAACAAAAAAAACAAATTTTCACTTCAAAAGCAGTTGAAGACAAAATAAAGTAAATCACAACCGTATTTCCAGGAAACATACCCCTATTATTGTTTGTCGATCAGAGGTAATATGTTCATCTGAGACCACAGTTTCAACGTTCATTCCTAAATGATAACACATTTTCTCAAAGTAACATGTACTCTTTCCAGAGTCGGAATATCTAACAATGTTAACTCATTCAGTTGACGTAAAAATCTTCTTCTTTTTCTCCCCTGAAGAGCATGGACAAACCCTCTCCTGGGTTTATTATATTAACGTCATTGAAGTAACAGATTAAACTGCTTTAATAACTGGTGCTGTTATTGTATTGTGAGTCCATTGATATTTTGTTAGAATCCGAGGTCACAAGTGCATTTGCAAAACAACACAAGAAAAACTCATCTAATCTGATGGGTATGGGAAGGTCATTGTCGCTGAAAAATTGTGTGGAAATCTTTCAGAGTGGTGTGTAGAATAGTATTACTGTCTTGAGGTCGTCTACGGGATATTGCTATTTTGAGTGAACATTCCAGGAGCTGAGCAGTGTCAGGACAGCCGTGATTAGCCGACTGCAGGTATGGGGCGAATGCGGACATAAAACTGGTAAACTGATCATCCTTCAACCAGCACTACGGGTGGAAACACGCTCAGATTCCCTGTGCCAAACCGCACTGGCAAGATGCCAACTCTATGAAAGCATTATAACAGATCTCATCCCATCCTTATGGATAAAATATTGAACTCAATAGGCTTTAATTTGTTGCGGATTTTTTATGGTTCCTAACAAAGATCGTTTGATTGGAATACGCCGTTGTGAGCCAGTTCTTTGACCATAATTGACTTACATTGAACGCACTAGGGTCTGAAATGGCCACAGCAACTAAATTTGATCTTTATGGCCTGATCCTGACAAAAGAAGAGTTTGATCTATAGCTGGCTTTAAATAATGTAAATGTAAGTTGTTTATCTGGAGGCGCCTAGTCGAAGTTGTTATTAGAATGAGGTTGTTTATTGGTGGACTTTGTCTACCATTTCCACACTTATAACCAAACCCTTTCTTACTGTTCATTTTGACTTTGTAATAGTTCTGCTCTTTCTGGTTAATCTGCCTCGGGCGTATTAATTTATCTGTGATGAATTACTTTCATCCGATCGATAACTAGCGTCTAAACTAGGCTGTTTAAAGCAGCCTGTCTGTGCCTAGACACGATAAAGACCTCAACCTCGACAAAGAATTAGTATTTGATTGCAAAGACTTTTATTGTTCATTAGCAAAGAAAATAGTGGGGATGAAACTAGTGTTCTAGAAAGGTCACACTGTATTACGTATTTATTCCTCGTTCTAGGTATACATCTCATTGGGAGTCCTAATTCCCACCATTGATATCCCTGAAATACCCATTAATCTATAATCAAACTTGGACCTGGTTTAAACTTCGGACGTGTATGTTAATGTAGAATCATGGTGTGTGTAGGCCGACTGTTGTGCATACAGAGAAATTTGGTCTTTTGGACACAGTTAAACTCAAATTTGTGTTGAATTTGAAAAAAGATGATTTCTGTTGAACAAATTGCTATCACAGAACCGTATTTGGAGATTACAGACCTCCGGGGCAAACACCAGCAGAATTACACAAGAGCTTTAGACACCTTTATGGAATCATTGAAATATCAGTTATTTGACCTTCTATTAGCCTGCAGCTGCAAAGACCATTTGGAGGGAGCAGAATTTTTTTAAGATCTATATGTGTTCTGGACAATAGATTAACAAAAAGGCCTTCTGATTGCTTTTCCTTCCTGTTTCTTATAGTCGAATTATCCCTTTTGTGAGAAGCCATGTTACTTCGAATACACATAAAACTAGATGAAATAATTATAGTTTTTTTCGTGCATCTGTATAAAAAGGAATTACGGTTCAAGGATAACGCAAAAGGGTTAATAGACAGGAGGGAAAGGTAATTATTTTCTATCGGCGTATGTGTCTGAAGAATGACTCATAGTAGAGTGAAAAAGCTTTTGGCATCTTCTCAACTCGCTAGGAAGCTTTTCTCTGTCCAGTTAAATGTGTCGAATAGGCTAGAAAACCATTTGTCTGTTCAGGCATGGTTGATTCTGGCTATTTATAGTGTTGCCATAACCGTTATTATGGGTAAGAGAAAAAAAGACGTTAGGTTTGCGTAAATATAAGTTACAATGTAGACTTTCACAGGCTAAATAATTTTTTAACATTCCTAGATATTTTCCGGCAAAGTATTTTATTTTTAGTATTAACCACCCTAGAGTATCATCATTCCCAAAAACTTTTTTTCCAAAGTGTACAAGTTAGAATGCTTAAATACTGTTTACCTTTGCGATGTAAGTAATTGTACTCTAATATTGTGAAAGGATAGTTATTTAAAGACAGATTAAGTCTGCCTTAAATCGTTAGTATTACCTTGCTGCTAACATTGTTTGGTATCACTGGGCGTGGGTGATATTCTCTATATATATAGTTTAGTATTTTGTAATTCGATAAGCAAAATATATATAGTCTAGTATTTTGTAATTCGATAACAGGTACTAAAGTTTTACAACTGATTTATCGTTGACTGTGGTATTGTTCTATTAGCTATTAGTCTGAACTTGCCATACGTTGTAAATTTACGTGAGTCGTGCAATGAAAGAATTGAATTGAAAATTTGGGGTAGTGTCGATTGTACAGCCATGTTTATAAGATACTCACCCATGGTGACTGTCTCCCAAAGGAGGATCCCAAATGACCAGACGTCACTCTGTGTTGTGAAGACTCGATCCCGTAAAGACTCTATAGCCATCCATTTTATTGGTAATTTTCCACTGGTCAACTTTTTGTATTGATTATCCTGGTATATATCTCTGGACAAGCCAAAGTCACAGACCTTGACGACTTTATTATAATCCAATAATACGTTACGTGCTGCTAAGTCCCGATGAACGTACTTCTTTTCAGCCAAATATTCCTGGATAAGATAATAGGAGTTTCAGTTTCAAGTGGAACCCATTTGTTAAATCTTTATTTGTGCCTTTTGTGCTGGTAATATGAACGTTTTGCTCTCGTGATTTGCTTATAATATTAATTTCTATATCTGTTGATATTTAATTGCAGCATCAAAACTTATCCGTTGGATTTCCAATGCTGAGGATGATATGTATTTCAGCTCTATGCAGGAGATAATATGTATAACGCTTGCTTGCCTTTGGGGCAAAAGGTGAAAGGTAGCATGACGCACGATACGTGTGATAATTAGTAGTGGCAGGCCCATGCTCAGTGTATGTATTTCCGTAGGTGAATTATCTCGAATTTCAGATCTATAAATGTCGGAATGTGCCAGCGAGAAGTTAGGTGTGAAGAAAACACGGGCGGTTCTTCGAACAGCTTTAAGGATAAGGTATTTGTTATCGGACAGATTTCAATAGGAGCCTTTCACAGCTTGGATAGCACTTCTTGTTGGCCATCTGGCCCACCGGGTTGAAAGATGTACGCACAAGATTCTCGGCATGTTTACAGTGTTGTTTAACTAACTTGCACTGCAACAACTCGCACTAGGTTGTTCATAGCCTTTAATTGCAACCAAAGCTTCGTTGGAGAAACATTTCATGCTGTAGAGCAGTCTGAGAAAATATTAAGGTCAGGCCTACACCTAATTTTACAGGCGTGAATAACTTCATGGAGGTAACCCTTCACAGATTCCTATCTGTAGGCATTCTGA
Organism: Katharina tunicata; assembly: GCA_032466195.1. Classification (NCBI taxonomy): domain Eukaryota; kingdom Metazoa; phylum Mollusca; class Polyplacophora; order Chitonida; family Mopaliidae; genus Katharina; species Katharina tunicata. The sequence continues at coordinate 10,228 of JAVFBZ010208344.1, forward strand.
CCACATGTCAGCCATCTGAGTTATTCTTCATCCTTTTTGTTTGCTATTTGCCGTGAACTGTATGGTGTTCCAGACACTTTCTGTAGAATACTTTATACTCATTCGGGAACCAAGCTGTTGTTGTTGCTCGTTAAGCCACAAACATCCCGATTTTCGAAAAAAAATCAGCGAATCGGAATATGAAGGTACTTAGATCTACGTCTACTACTACATTAAGCAGGCCGAAACTGCTCCATTTGCCGCTTGGGTAGGTTCATTCGTCTCTCGGTTCGAGAATATGTTAAATGATTGGAAATTAAAACTTGATTCTCGTTCGTTGTTCAGAAAAGCTTATGTTTTTAACTAAACAACTATTGGATAATTTTAAGCGCAATTCAGGTTAATACATTCGTGTTATTCAAGAAATTGACGAAAATGTAGAGGGAGTTCGGGGAAGCTTGGCAGAAGATTCTTAAATATCAAAAGTAGGATGTTTTCGTCGATAGTAAAAACACCAAACGAAAAGTTTGTCTTAAAGCACAGAACATTATATCAGGTGTTATAATAAAAAATATAACAAGGAAGTAGTGTTGCAATCGACTGGTGATAAAGTTTCAACATTCTTTAGTATACTACTTTCACAAGCATACATTATACAGAAAGGTAAAACTCACTTTTTGCAAAGTTATTATGATTAGCTTCCATCTTCCAGTACAACATACATCAAATTGCCAACTTAAACCATGTCCATATTGTAAATAAAAAAAATCAACATTTCCCGTCGCTGCGTTATTTCTGTTCCAGATTTGGTAGATTTTAACCGCCTTTTTACATTTCCTTCTCTTTAATTCATGCAAATCAAGGTTTTATCAATCTTTATAAAGAACTCACCATAGCCATGACAATTTGACGAGAAAAGGCCAAGATATCTGTGGGTGTGATGACTCCATTTTCTATACAGCCATGGGAATCTACCATCGAGTAGGTCAACTCACGGTGGCGACCTTTCCGGCGAAACTCTCCCTCCTGTCGACATTTCCTAGCAAATTATTTAATCCATGATAATTATTTTGATTGTAACTTTATTTTAGTTAGTTATTAACTTATTTTTCAAATCTTCAATGAAATGACAAAGAGCCACTAAACGATATCATTATTTGTCCATAAAGTTTCATAAGATGTCAAAAGGGCTATGCAGATAGTGTATTTCAACCTTCAAGTCATTATTCACTAATTGCGGGATACAATTTCATTATCAACGTGTACATTTTATCATGAACCCATGTAATACAAATATGGTCCGTGACTGTAACATTTATAAGAAACGTTGCTAAATAAGGCATACTACATTCTAAGTCTATGGGCTATGACTTTGCTTACTTGAGAAAGCTCTGAAGGTTGCCATAGGGTACGTATTCCATGATTAGCGCAATGGGTTCGTGTAAGGTACAAGCTCCAACCAGTGACACAATGTTAGAGTGTGTACCCAACTTCTTCATCAAGCTAATCTCAGCCAGCAAGTCCTCTTTGTAAGATAGAGGTGCACTGTCTGTCATAGAGAGAAATATATATAAAATAAGAGAAACTCGGAGTAAAGAATTCATCTTTTTAAATATAGTATATTTCGGCTTTATTATACCTACGTATAACTGATGATGACATTATATAGCCGGCATTATATTCTATATTATTCGAAAATGATCTGTGGAGTTATTGTCTTTTAGAGAAACCCAAGGTCAGAACAAATGGCATAGATTGAAGCACAGCAATAAGTTGGAAGAAATCTAGAGTGTGTTACTTATACATGTACATAGTAAATGTAGGTCGTATGCATTGCCTTATAGATATCCAACCTCGACCCATCCGACAAACATGAACCGTATGAAAAGGAATAGTTCCACACATATTATCATATATATATATAATGGTACGTCGTAAATCGACTACTGGCTAATGTCAGGTAAATGCATATTGTGTCACCCTACATGTGAATGGGAAATCATCTGATTGCGCCTCGAAAGACGTCACACAAACCTTTAAGAATCTTTATTGCCACTTTCTGCTCATCACAGTAACCGGTAACCACTTTCCCAAATGCCCCTTGTCCTAGCGGCGTGCTAAACTTGAGCTGTTGGGGATCCACTTCCCATTCATCTGATACTACAAGCAGTTCGTTGGCATAATCGGCTTTGTCTGCAATTTAGACACAGATATTAGCGAGAATACCAATAATTATGTGACTGGCATTTTGTATTTTTAAGATGGTACTTTCTCTAATTATGATTGTGTGGGCACACTGTAATCTAATTCCAATACATCCAACAATGATAAAGTAAATAATATGTTATTCGGTACCGTGATCCAATTAAACGTACCACAGATTGTTGTATACTAAAGGCTATTTGTCAATTAAAAGATTGTAACGCCGAAATATAACCTTGTTAACTTTATTTTAATTAAATTACAAAAAATACTAAGAGAGGCCGATACTTACAACCCATACTAGACTTGTAGCTGTTACTCTTGCTGACTGCCGTCTTCTTTATTATCACATCTTTAACCGATTTTCTCTTCTTATACAGAATGAATATAATAACCAAAATGATGATTACTGTGATAATGCACGTGATACCAACAATTACTCCCAGGTCTTCTGCATTTGGATGGGTGGCTGTAAAGTAAATCATGTACACTTATATTTAGAAGACCCAGTACAATGGCGGACCTGTTTATATTTCGCTCATAAAGTACAATTTATTTTTACCCAGCAAATATACGGTTCCTGTTAATACAGAGCTCTTTAAGCACATAAGGAGCTGAGTCAAACTAAAAGCAATAACCTCCACGTGGTTATTTTCTCCAGGAACAAACTCCACATTGTTATATTACTTGTGACAAAGTGTTAATTATTCCTAATGAAGAAGTCAACAGCAGCTCCTTTGATCTACGCCACAAACAGCACCTACGTTCTTTCTGTGAGGACACTTGAACGGCTTGACTGTCTGTCACAGGTTTGTAAGTGGAAACGTCCAAGAATTTCTCTCCTACGTACACCCATTGTCCGTCTGGTTCCTGGCATACAGCAACAACCTAGCAAGATATTTGAATAATTAAATACCAGACGCCTGTCGACAATACTTAACCAAAATGTAATCAATTTATGTTCTTGCTTTAAAAGAGGGGCCGAAGTATCATCACGTGATCATGGCAGTTTTGCTTGTATTTATGAATACGAGTAACAGTCAGGCAATATTTGGCGAACGATTATTCCATTGAGCCTGTTGGACATGATTTGTTTGAATGAAATAAACAGTTTTAACGTTCTGTGTAATATTAAAGGTCATATTTCTAACAAAAGGACGACGCCCGTTGTGGAAACTAGCCAGAAATACTGTAAACTATCACTTCCTGTCAATTTGCTACAGTATCAGTCGGGGTCTCCAACTACATTATCTTGGCTAATACATCAGTAGATTGGTACAGTAACAGTAAACCTACCTTAATTTCGTAGCTGGAATCTGGTTGAAGGACTAACGGTATGAATGTTGTTTTACTGTCAAACGACAAGAAGTCTAAAGCCTTAGACTCCTTATTCTGCCATGTTACGTTGTAGAGCAACCCTGACTGCTTCAGGAAGGGAACCCATGATATGTTCACGGTGACGGTATTGTTCGGGTTTTGAACTGCGTCTGAAATATTCAACTTCCACAACTCCTCAACTGAAAAGAAAGGAGCGGGATGTTTCCATTTCTGTATTTAATTTAGTTCGTCTAGTTTTGAGGCACTTTGTCTATAGTTGCTGTCTAAACTACAAACATAATACCTAAAGCATCACTAGTTCGGTGCAATCAACACGTCTGGCATGGTTCAATCGCGCGATAAGTAGTCCACGAGATGAATTAACACCCTATCTACATCAGTCATGATGCGTTCTACCTTACTTAAATTTTAAACCTCAATATGTAAGCTTGCATTGCATAATTAGTTTTACCGTAACAGTATCTGGCGACAATAATTTGCGATGTCAGTTAAACATTGTCTATGGTTGATTGCATTTTAATATCGACAAGTATAAACAAATATTGAATTTACGGTGTGCGATCCCATGTTTCGAGTTGCCCGTGTGTTTGGAGCAATGTGATGATTGTTGTTTAACGTTAGATTTAAGTAAACTGGCTTTGGTTTTTCTTTTCTACAACCAAACATCGTGAAGGTAACGTTGTGGTAATATTAGAACATGTTAAGATTATGGAAAAGGCAAAGCGGTAAACTAAACCTTGTGTGGTTCATCACTTTGGTTATAAGGAAAGATCATGTCCATGTCGATCAAATGAACGTTGTTTATTTAAACTTGATAATAGTAAATACCGGCCTTGTTGTTTTAAATCACATTTCCCTTCACAGTCTAACAATACGATCCTTAATTTAACAGATAATATGGAATATATAAAAAAAGGCATGCCATAGAGAACAGAATGAGTGAAGACAAGTTTAGAAAGAGAAACACTTATGTATTGTCACCAAATGTACAGAAATCGATTCCAAAAAAGCAATACAATATAGATACATGGTAATAGGATATAAATAGGCTTGAATATACAGCATTTATAATTTAAAGCACTATGTACATAGAAAGCCGTAGGTAAAACGTTTGGCACTTTGTTTGCAATGAGCAGTTTTCTTTCTCCTAACCGTAGTGTGCAACAGCAAATGCATAATAAATTTTCGTTGAATTGAAAAGGATTTTCCGAAAAAAAATTCGTATCAAATATAAACTCAACTCTCTTTATTTAATTAATAACAAATAATTCAGTTTACATATATCGATACTGGTAACTGGTAATTAATACTGAAGAGAGTACAATACAGCAAAGAAAGACATTTGCCTGGGAACGTGTAGTTTTGGATGTGTAGTTATTTGCATCAGACACTGATCTATTGAGTGACGATGTACTGAGTAACGATGTACTGATTGACGTGGTAAGAGTCAATTCCGTAGTAAACGAACCTGGGGAGACAGTAGTGTTGGGGACTCCTTGTGGACGGCTCTCTTGAGAACAGCGTTGGAAGGATGCTGATACACGGTAACAGAATGGGGTGTCAATCTGTTTCTTAGCTACCCATCGTTTGCCTTTGTGAGTGCCCTCTAACTGTATCTCAAACTCCGTATTAAAAGTGAATCTTGGTAACTTCTTCCTTTTCTAAAAAGACAAATGTCCATTTCATTACTTAACGATAATTATTGTTGTACATTTAGGCTTGTCTGACAAGAAGACGTTTAAGAAAACGTGATGGTTCCCCAGTCAAATTCAAACTATTAACTAGTGCCTTCAGAAATGATGGGTTATTACAAATACTTCATTTACTGCAATAGTCTGAGCTTTACCTACCACAAAGACATCGTTTATGGTACTACAAATCTGTAAAATCACATCAGAAATTATGATGTTTAAAAAAATTGTACAGCTTAATTAGAATTATAAGGAAGTTGGCCGTGTTAAGCCAGTCGTTGCTAACTGACCTATTTTTTTATTATTAAATATTTCTCCTTTCTCACATCTTATTGAAAATTTCTTTGGATACGTAGACCTTGACTGACCTTGTCTTTTCCTTTAACTGTAACTGTTTGGTAGAATACATCATTGGGTAATTCACAATAAGGGCCATCGGGGTAAACATTGCAATCTTTTCGGAACCAGGACAGTTCGTAATTTACTGTGGCATTATCCTCAATTTCCAGATTCTGCCAGGATACCAGCGTTTGGACTTTGCCATTCACTGTACTCGTTTCCACTTCAAGGTTAAGTTCGGGTGGTAACATCATGGTCTTAGGCTGATCTGCAACAAGAATGGTCCAGAAACATTATTCAAATACTAATAATTATATCTCCCGCAGAACGAAAGAGTATAAATGTTGAGCGGCTAACACCACTGGATGACGTGCCTGTTACCAATCATTGTCAAAATTAAGCAAAGAGGTCGTCGTTTTGATTCATCATTATTGCACATGCATACATAATGTTGATGTTAAACTTGAACCACTGTGTACAGCTAGACTTAGTATTGCCTAAAAATAAAATAATAACAAGAACACACGTAACGATTTGTAAAGGCTATAACAATTAATATCCTCTACAAATCGTTAATTGTTTTGTTTTTTATTGGTTTATTTAAATAAACCTTATGTATGTCAGGGCTTATAATAATATTATTCGCTATTATTTATGGAACTGGATGAACGTAATGATAATTACTCAATTATTGGATACCAAATTTCCTCATTATTTTATCCTTACTTCGTATTTGATATGTTCTTCATTAATTAGCACTTCCTATGTTAAAAGATGTTATTAGCAAAGCGCAAAGACAGAAAAACGTACAGGGCGAAAAAAAAATATATGGGACTCCTTTTTTAGTAGTAGTAAGTACTGTAAGATAGATCACGTGGACTTACCATACATTGTATCGATGGAGATTTTACGGCTTGCTAATGTCCCATTTATTCCCACTGCCTGGATCCATATTTCAGACTCCGGAAACAAGGAGTCCGTCTTGATCTCATCAAAGGAGGCGGTTGTCTGTGAACATAAAATTGCACCACACCTATAAAGTTTGGTCGCTTACCAAATCAGTGATCCAGAAAAAGTAAAACACGCCATTAGTTTAAATACAAGGAACGCATAAAAGTCGCTCCCAACGTAAATATACATTATTTTCGTTATTGTTAGGAAATGTTCATTAGTCAAGTACAAACCGATGCTTCGTATAATTTGAAGTATTGCTGTATACATATACTCAGAGTGTTATTCTTTATTAGAGTTTGTTGATTACGTTAAGTACATATGTGTATCACAATAATTTCTTTCTTGGAACTTTGTTCACATTATGGGATTAACATGAGGGATAGGAAACCCTCGCTACGGGCATTTATCATCATATATTGCACAGGCTAATCAGGTATTATTAGTCATCATCTCTATTTGCGCGACGGGCGGGTCACCATTTTTTCTTGTAAATTGTAGTAATGTCGTACATAACACATCTTCCCATACCTGAGTTAAGAACACCCAGTCATCATTTCCTGCCTTACTTCGATCTCTTGCGAGCACAACATACACCACGTCATTCCGCGGAGCAGATAAAGCTGGGATGGTTACTGAGGTAATATTCCATTCAAGAACTGTCTTCTCCAAGTCACTTTGGGCAGCTAGTATCGTGAGCTCCCAATCACCCGATACAGATCCTACATTATAAATGTAATAATGGTGAAAATCATAATCGAACTTATTATTAAAACACATTTTTTTAATTTGCTTGCTTTCGTAAGTAGATCATCTAGAACCATGTATGTATGTTTATTATAAACTTGTAATTCCTTACAGCACATGATGTTAATTAATTTATAAAGTTCACACAACCCTCTAATAAACAATCAAATAGTATTATTGGATAAACTTAAATATAACTGATCAGCTGTCTGTATTTTTTATTTTTTTTATTGACAGTATCCATAGTTTAGAATAATAAAATAAAATATATTACACATATAAATCATCAAAACATATATATAGTTCAGCCGTGGGCATATGTAGCTCAGTCGGCAAGAGCGCTTGTCCTGCTAGGCAGAAACTCGAGTTCGAATCCCACTAGATGGAGGCAAGTAAATTTTCTTTCTCTACATTTACAAATATATATATAAAGAGAAGGAAAATGTTGCTATATATCCTTTACTTGTCCCTCCATAGTGACAGCAATTGTCGCTAGACGTTGACTGACAATAAAATCGCTGTTACAAATTTCCATATAATGTAACTTACCAGCTGGCATTTTGATCCGGAATTCACAAGCCACTTGACACGGTTCCGGCTAGAAAGGAAATTAAGGAGAAAACAGTTACTAGAATCGCTGGTTGAGGGGTCTTCGATCTTATTTATATTGCGAAAAAACAAAAATGAGAGTGATGCGCTTTTAAGGGGTAATTCTTTATTTCGTGAAGTTTCTTATTAAACAGCATTTCATCATTGGGTGGGCCTCCTGTTACCACTTATACACCAACTGTGTTTGTTTGGGCTGGAATGGCGTTATATGAGTGAATTAACACATGATTATTTTTTTCATTTTATCTTATTTTGGGGGGTGGGTGGGGGTTAGAAACATCTTGCTCGTCGTGATATGACATTTAATAGGCCATATTTACAACTCTTTTTCAGTAGATTCCTATTGAACAATACGGAGCCACAATAATACCCTAGTTTTAATTTTAACCTTATCCTGTTTTGTGGTGTTTTCTGATTTTGTCTCAATAACTGGCATGTTATTCGTGTTAGTTATACTGAATATACTCGTTACACATTAGTTTCAAATTATATACTTACACACATATTGGTATTTTCACAAACATCTTTCCATTTGACCTGTGTCAATTTATCAAACAACCAATGGCATGAATTCCAACACTGTGAAGTAAAAGATGAACATAATATACATTTATCCCAATATTAACAACATAACCTTGAAAGTTAGCTACGCCTAAAAATTCATGGCGTTATTTGCATGTAAGGTCAGTGTTTTTAAAGAAATAACTAAAATATGCGAAATTTATACAGAATCGTAACATACGCACTCAAGCGTTCTGAATTTTGCACTATCACAGGATCTCATGTAAAAATGAAAATTTTCTTCAAGAAGTACAAGTTAGAGGCTTTCCAATAATTCCATCATCAAATTTGTAGGTCGAATGAGAGTTTTTTAATAACTAAAAAACTAAAAACTGAAAATTCTGTCAGAATTTTCAATTGGAAATGTGTCAATCTGCTGTCACTTTTCAGACACACTTTGATGTACCGACGGCACTCCTAGTCAACCGTGTTAGCCACACCCCTTACAAGGTTCAAAATGTTGTGATCGTTATAAACAAGGTCGTTCACCACGGCTGGATCAAAGTCATTCTGAGCAAATATGGCCAGCCCTCCTTACGTTAAATTCAAATAACTGCTATATTTCTCCTGGTCCGTACAAGCTTTGTACCCAATGAATACTTTTTATTTTAACGTGACTGTTTTAATTTTTGAACATCAAATCTTGTAAAAATCAAGGCAAACGGAATAAGTTGAAAAATCCAAATTTTGAGTGCGTATGTGACTACGTTTATAACGCTGATTTATTTTTGTCTTTTCGCTGTGAATGCTTTTGTGTGTTAGAAATTCTTTCCCCCAGATACTATAAGCTGGCAATATGTTGTTTTTGTTTGCTAAGAACACATTTTATCTCCACCACAATGGGCTGAACGTGACTTAAATTTACATTTAAATAATTCTGATACAGTGTAAACTATTAAGTAAGTTGGAATAGCGTTAACGGAATGGAGGATATTCAGGTCTAATTAGGGTTCAAATGTATCCATCTTTCTAAATATAAATTAACGGAAATGAAAACGAATTATTCCTTTGAAGACATAGTGAGATGAGCAAACTGTAAACAACCAGATAAACTACTATGACGTATATGACGGCGCGTTAGCCAAATTGGTGACGGAAACGACTCTCAACGCCGCCGGCAACACACAAGATACCACAGGACATTTACAGGACACCACAGCTTCCGTCAACCACCCGAGATACATGAAATAAGCAAAGACACGAGTTTGCGGCTCACATGTGTTGTCCATTACCGGTTTAATGTAACCAGTACATACAATTCTTACTTACTCTGGAGCATTTTGGTGAAATACATCTCTCATGATTAAACTGTAGTTTAGTCGGAACAGGAGTAAACTGAAAGAAAAATGGAAAAAGTTATAAATAATTTGCACATAATAAATAGCATATTATATTGAAATATAAGAACAGTATATGAATACAGGGAGAATTCTGCGCTTTTCTTCTTTTCAAATGAATCAAACGAATAGAGAGTGCCACTAATGTCGAATGATGTGGACTAAAAAAACTGATTGACGCGTAAATGCAAATTATGCAATATTTAAAAGATAAAACTAAAGTAGCAAACTGATATAAAGAAAAATGTATCTCTCTGTGTGTGTGTGGGTCGGGAGGGGGTTATATTACTCAATGATAAATTACCTATATATTAATTTATGATTATTTAAACAGATGCGTGTTTCTTCTGCAGCGTGCTAAAACAAATGTAAACCCTTCCTCTCGCGAGTGTTAGTTTTTATATATATTTCTTAAATCGTCTCAACTCAAATGAACGAAATGCAACGTGTTTGTCCAACATATAATATAATTGTCTTATTACACATAGTACAGGTTAATATGCCGTGAATCAAAATAGTTTATATATCAGAAATAATTGTTAAAGCTGAGACATTTACTATAATTGATAGCATGGTTTGAACTAAGGATTTTAAGCTTGTTATTTAAGGTGTTACAAACACGACTTCGTTGGGTACATAATGCAAACTGCTACAGTATCACAACGATCAAATTAGATTGTATATACCTACTATCGCTTCATTATTTTGAGGAAATAAAAGGACCGAGTTGTGTGTTACTATTTAAATGTCTATAGCTGCGACAGCCCATGAACGTTCCGGTCGTGACTAATTTAGTACAAAGGCCTTGCGAAGAAACCAATTTGATAATATTGTTCCATTACAATTTAAGCTGAATGTATTAGACCTACTAAGGACTACTTTCCAGAGTTGATTTGTAGCTTAGATTAAACAGCATCATTTTCTTGCTTTGCAAACCGTTTTACTACAAGCATCTAACATTGATTTTTGATCCACAGCAAACTAATCATTTAGTCTCAGCACAGAAGAGTCATAGATTTCCATTATGTATAGAGTGTTTTTCATACAGTCACTGCTTCGGCTTAGCCTAACTCTAACGTGTGGTAACTAACGTATTCCGATAGATCAGAAGGATAACTTCACGAGATAACAAGCCTCTCTTATTCTATTAGATCCATGCTACTGGGAAGATACAAATGACATTAAAAAACTACCACCAATATGGTAGTGTATGCTAAATTGCACAGGAGGCATCCAGAAAGCAATCAACCTCTTGGCATAAGAATTTATTTCGCCTGCCCAGCTTTATTTAATAGCATCATTATAAAAATGATTATAACATAAACAGGGAACAAATTGGGTCGTCTTTATTAACCATGAGTTGGATTTTCCACTCCGTGTATTTCCTGGTGAATGATACAAGGTTTTATTGTGACGCTTTGTTACAAAAATGTTTGAAGTTGTAGCACGAATTAACAAAATAAATGTTCATGTTGCCACGAACTTCTAAGCCGAACTAAATATTGTTGCGTTACCCCTTTCCCCAAATAAGGGTTAGAATGTTCTCGGTAAAGTAATATGTCTTACTATGTGCTATTCTTTTCGGAGAGTTCAATTTGTCGAATAAATTCAATTTAGATTAAAAGCGATGTATGATAGTAAGCGCATATGAACGTAAACTTTATGAAACACAGGTTAAACACGCGGTTAAACACGATGTTAAACACGCGGTAAGACACGATGTAAGAGCACGCTAACGTACCAGCTGCAGTGGCTTTCCTTGATAGCGCCAACAGACTGGCACCAAACATTGCGCTTACAGATCAGATAGGTTAGATAATAAACAGCAGCTTGATTTACACGTAAGTCGTCCGTAAGTAAACTGTAAGGGAGACCCAGATGTTTCCGTGTTGGCACACGTGACTTGTTAAATACTGACACCGGCTCATCTGGCCCAAAGCGAACTTTACATATGTTCCCGTCAATTTCAACGTGCAAAGTAATTTAGAGCTATCGGTTCTCTTGTTTAACTAACATATACCATTATACCGTTACTCAATTTTGAAGCCATGTTGTCCCTTATAATAAGCAAACACAGGAATCAAAAATGACAGTACATCCTGTCTTAGGATTTATGGCCCAAGAAAAGATATAGCAAGTGTATTTAAATAATTAAAATTTTAACAGACAGGAAGGGTAGTAGACGGTTGGAGTTTAATTGGGAGTCGTTATATCGAGCTGGTCAGCGTTCTTTGCAATAACGCTTCCACACCGCCAACACAGTCGGAAAGAATGTCAAATAAAGTAACTGATACGTGCGTATATCTACGAACATTTAACCCATCTTAATATTTCGCTCGCGGATTTATATCGTCTTCTTCGCACATGCTACAAGTATTTATATATACACCAATATATACCTGTATGCCTGTAGTTCCACTGATGAGCTTTGTGTTACACACAAGTAGTGTAATTCCCAACATAGAAAGAATCGTTTTAGACTTTTATATTGCGATAAAGATCAATAAAAACAACATTATAGCAATATACGCTTCCATAGACATCACTGCGCATTTGACTACATACAATCGCAATATAATTCCTACATACAAATCAAAATATCTATCTGAATTCCGTGTTTCGGTTAATATTCATTAGTAGGTTAAATGATATTTTACAGGATTGAAAAATCCCCCACAAACTGTACTGTTTTATGTAAAAAAAAGGATCCTACCTCAGTTCTTAAGTCAGGACACTTGGCTAAATAATGGTGATACTTTCTTTTCCATTCGTACAGAACATACAAAGCATGAATTTTATGGATTTGAATCTTTTATTTGTTTACGTTTCGGTGCGATACCGCTACCGTTATCAAGGTTGAAATTCATAAAATAGGTCATGTAAGTCTCCTTTACTCTGGCTTTATGTTTTGAATAGCGGTCTTTCTGAACGGTATATTATTTTGCTGTGGTGCAGTTATAATTGGTGCAGGGCGTCTTTCAGAACGGTATATTATTTTGCTGTGATGCAGTTATAATTGGTGTAAGGCGTCTTTCAGAACGGTATATTATTTTGATGTGATGCAGTTATAATTGGTGCAGGGCGTCTTTCAGAACGGTATATTATTTTGCTGTGGTGTAGTTATAATTGGTGCAGGGCGGTCTTTCAGAACGGTATATTATTTTGCTGTGGTACATAATTATTATAATTTAGTGCAGGACGTCTTTCAGAACGGTATATCATTTTGCTGTGGTGCAGTTATAATTGGTGCAGGACGTCTTTCAGAACGGTATATTATTTTGCTGTGGTGCAGTTATAATTA
>JAVFBZ010208378.1:0-13283 GCA_032466195.1 Katharina tunicata
AGGCTACGTTAAACGTAAATACCATAGCGACCAGTACTGGAGGCATTGTGTTGTCATGGTAGTTACGTTCAACGTAATCTAAGATCGCTTTGTGAAACGGACCCCAGTAGGCTACTGGACAGTAGTAGATGTTATGTATCAATAGCCGCTGCGTAGGAACGTAACTTTTCTGAAGTTATACGTTTTTCTTGCTTCTCAAGTTTAAGCAGACAGTTACATTTCGGATTTCCCCGAAGTCAAGAACTTAAAGGTCATGTCTAACACATTTACGTCGGTTATGTAGATTATGTAAAATTAATTATGCCTGTCATGCTGTCATCCTTGTTAATGTTTAGTCGTCATAAATTTGTAAAGAAATCTACCTCTCGTACCAGCCTAAGTCGTCAGGGTGAATAAAATAAATGAGAAATGAAATGAAGTTAATTACCTACATATAATATTACTTGGAACAAAGCTGATGGGGTTTGCGTTTATACTTTATCAATGTTCAATGTAACTTTTCTAAAGAGGTCGATATTTCACTTTTATCGATTTATCCTCGCATTGCCTAATGACGTTCATTTATCGGAATATAAATGATAAAAATAATAACAACAGAAGAATGACAACGTTTTTATAAAACATTTACATGGCATAATATATTTGTTTATCGACCGAAGATCTGCTATACCATTATGACATTTATCGATTTCTCTGACAAAACCTGGCCAACTGCGGGGAAATCTTTTCTACACGTACCTGCTAGCAACATTGCTACTGTGCCGAGTCTGTAAAATGTATACTTCCATTTGTAATCTGAGGTGCGTAATCCTAAAACCGTCAAGATGGTAGCGCTTAAACAGATCACCATGGAAACCAGACATAGCGTCCGACAAACCTCCACCCAAGCTGAAAGATAAACACAGGAGAGTTCCATATGAAAGGAGATATAGTTATTTAAGAACCCTAATATTGTTATAACTCTGTCTGACTTCGCTGAAAAAAAAATGCCCCTTAGCTTATAGCTTAAGGGGTGAAACTTTCTATTTTTGATATATTTGCAGTATGCTTTTATAGAATTATTACTTGTATGATGGTTTGGACTGCCAAGGTAAATTTCGGTTATGGTCCAGCTCGTTATATACAGTTAGTTAACCACCCCACACAACTGCTTTTCTTTAAATATGTTGCACTTCAACATAATGAGTTAATTTATATTTTGTTTAAAAGTCATGTATATTTTTAGGGAATCTGAGTTCTAGACAGCATTCCATGATCCGCGCAATTAACTGACTCATAGAAAAAGCTTATCCTTACTCAATATTAATACACCCGAATCAGCTTTGGCGATTTCAACAATATCCCAATGATAAACTGGTCGTATTAACTAACTGTTTAGCTTATTCAGAAACGATTGGAACCAGCTCCCCCTGTCCGCCTTTAGTATATAAGGGAAGCTTTCCGGTGGCTGCGGGGATAATGGGGGTGGTTTTTAAGAGGTTTCTTTCTGGTTTTCCATCATACACCGTCAACGCAAATACGTCATATAAGCTAAATATCCTGCAGTACGACGTTAGACGCCAATCAAATAAGTATATTGGAACCACCTGTATTATAGACATTTTAAAATTCACTATTTAGCTTAAAAGAGTATCTCAAGGTGATAAATTGTGAAGTTTTTATAACAATATTAGTGCTTTCCTGAGTAAAGTCTGGCGTGAGAACACTTTTGTCAACAATCCAGAAAAAAAAAAATAGTTTACATTTTATTGTCTCAGAATTGTAATTTTCCAGTCTTGTTTTTATTAATTATACGCCACAGCGTGAATACAAAAGCAATACAAATATCAGCTTCGTGACATTTCGATTTGTTTAATCAAGACTGAGAGCAACATTGTTGTTATTTCCCTTTGGACTTTCACAGCGGTTCCCACGCAGCATCACTCCCTGATAATCATGGTATTGTATTACGACATTTCAAGGATGATATATGACAATGTAGTCCCATTAACAGATGTAACATACGACCGGCCGGTAAAATTAATGACCAAAACGCTATATATGTTCTCTCAACTTCTTTTTGATTTTCTCGAAGGAAAATTAATAAGTTGAGATAGCACAGATCGATCTATCATATTTCAGAAATACTCTCAAATTCCATCGGAGAGTTATATGACAATGACCTTACAAAAAGAAGTTGATTGAATTATGTGTCGCGGGAGGCTTTGGCGGAATGTTTCTCCCAATGGAAACGATATCTTATTACAGTGCCTCCTTCACCAATGAATAATATCAAACTGTCACGGGACAGAATACCTCTGCCAGCGCAATTTTCAAGACCAGCAGATATAAAAAGGAAGTCTGTCCAAAATGATAGACTATAAAAAAAAAACGTTGATATAAATGCGTTCCTCGTTCGCTAAATAGAATCATTATCTCAAGAGCATGTAAATCACTTCACCGTATGGCATACATACAGATAATAGACTCGTACCTTTCTGAAGGTTAAGATTACCAGCACGAATGTATTGGTAAGCCATCTTTGTTGCTGTCGTAGTGCGGTTTCCGCGAATTAAGTGCACTGGAGAATGAATCGTCTAACTTTTACTTCAAACTGATCTACAGAAAAGAAGATGTCGTACGGCCGATTCAATTTGAAGTCAATAAAAGACAAAAAGACAACAACGTATAAAATGGTGAAATTGTACCACCATAAAATCTGTTAACCTACTCGCAAACTGCAAGCAGAGGTAACTTTTTAAAGGCACAAAAAGATGGCCAGTAAATTCCCCAGAGGAAAATGCTCGACGAAAAGAATAATGATTTCTATTTTAGAATGGCAGTATGGTGGACTTTTCCAGTCTTGTAGGGCCTCAGCTGGTTGACTTTAGCGTTTGATCGCCGAGTCACTACCAATGTAGGCCTACGCGATATAGGTTTAAGTCATATTGTCCTCCATAGGTAGAAAAGTGATCTTCCCAGTGGCTACAGTGATCGCCCAGAGTTTTCTTCCAGATTTTCCATCATACACCGTCATTTCACTTATATATGAATATTTGTATTTCCCGGTTTTGGTGAAAGTCAAAAGTAAAACGTGGTAAACCTACTTGACAAAAACACCCTGCGATTTCCGCAACCACTGGAAACTTCCCTTATATTTAATAGATCAGGCGGCGGTCTCAGACCTTTACTTGGAGTGCTGTATATTGAAGGCGGTTTAAACTGTTAATTATGCTTGACCATTGAGTTGATATCATACAAAATTATACTTACAACTGGTTACTTTCTTTGAACAGTTGACTTCTCTCTCGCTAACCCATAAACAGATTTCCCATAATCCCTCTCTCTGTTTGTCGGCTTCTAACCATGTGGTGGCGGCCACGGATATCGTCATTAGCAGCAGGGAAATACCACCACACAATACGGCTATCACCTGGAAATATAAATTCCATTATTGATAAATTGGTGAAATGATTGGTGGTTAGATTTATGGGCTGGCTCACTAATCGCAGCATGCTGTTAAAGAAACTCAAATGAAGACCATGCAGGCAATGCTGTGGCTAAGGTTGCTATATATACCCATTCTATGCAAGGCTATGGTTCAAGACCGCTTGTAGATGAACATTTATGAAGAACCGTTTCAAGTGACTGCGGAGTTCGCAGGAAGGATTTAACCAGAGCCTTCACCGCAAAGTAGTGGTTTAAGCGAAACCCATTAAGGACGAAACAACGAAACGAAACTCTATATGTTATTGTCAGGAGTAATCACACTGGCACAGGGAAATCGACTAATTAAAATTCAACTCTATATAGATAGGGTACTGAGAAAGAAGAGTTTTTGTTTTATCAAAGGAGGAATAGAAGTATAATTAGAAATTTTGAAATATGTATATATTTTTGAAAAGTTTCGGTACACATGAATAAGGTTATTACTTAAACTATATCCAATGGTTAATGTAAATAAAGAGGAAATATCTCAGTTTATGTTCCTTGCCCAAGCTTAGAAATAGTATGAAAGCACAACAATATTTGTCTTTCAGAAAACAGAAGTATTGAATTGGAGCAAGAACAATTTATGCATGTTTGTGGAGATACATTAGCGACATACACAGATGGAACTGAGAAGATAAAATAAATGCATCAGTTAATAGATGAGTAGGCCTACACGCAAAGTCACAAGACAGTAAAGTGTCTTTGACTGAAAAACTGAATTTGATTGTTGTCGAACTCCGCTGAAAATTGAATATCACAAATGCAAGAAACGAGAGTTGGCGTGATTACACGAGAGCAGCTATCGCTCACAGATGTCTGGTTTTCGTTGTATTTATCTTATGTAATTGTTATTGGTTGCCTTCAGTCATGGACTTGCGTGTCAAAAAACACTAAAACGTTTTGTTAACGCATTCTCTCTCCAATTAACCGTCAGTAATTTGCTATATTTATACCCGAACCCGTTTGTTATGATGGATATATTAAATACTCCCATGCCATTAAACATGGTTTCTCCATTACATAAACTTGTCATGTTGAATAAAACGCGTGAATTCTTTCATGCGTGTGGTTGAATTCGCTTACATAATACTCTGATAAATGTATATTGGGGAATTTAACCTAACATACCCTGTACACATTAAATATGGTCCATCTCACTAGACTTAATGTAGTTTAGCTTTTCTCCCGGTAAACAAGACACGAATAACTCATTACGTAAACAAATCATGTCCAAAAAGAAAAAAAAAACACATCACATTTAGAGCTGATCCTTATAAAAATAAAGACCTATAGTAGAACTCCAAGAAGTGCAACTTGATTCGCCAGGTATTAGGACAGTGCTGGTGTATGGCATAAACAAATAAAACCATAAAGCGAGAGTGACAGACAAAACAAGATATCGAGGCAATCACAAAATTTTGACAAAAATCTAGACAAAAGGGATACTTAAAATGTTTTTGCAGAAGGGCCGGAAGGATTTCTTGGGATATTTGATTTTTCACTTGTTATACACTTTAAAAAAAATGTATTTGTTTAACAATGATTGTCATAGTGTTTTTGTCATGTAGTAACAGGCCGACTTGAACTCACACACGTTGTCAATGATTGGTTTTGTTTGTTTGATTGGGGTTTAACGCCGTACTCAATTTTATTTCACTTATATGACGGCGCGCCAGCCCACTCGGTGAAGGAAACAACCGTAAACGGCGCTGGCAACATGCAAGACAGGACAAAACATTTACATAACATGAACAAAACAGCACATCACAACAAATCGGCACACTGTGCCCCTTAGCTCAGAGAGCACCAGTTCACAGGAGGCGTTTCCATGTTTTCAATGATTGGCCCTCCGTATTACATCACTTATGGATGTTACTTTCCCAAACTGATCCGCTGGCGTTTCTGGCGTTTTCAAAACAAATAAAAGTAGATATAAGGGTTGTAACAGGAAGGATGTAAATCTTTTGTTTCCTGTCATTAAGATTGATTGATTGGGGTCTTATGACATACTTTAAGTAATTTCACTTATATGACGGCATGCCAGTCCAATGGGTGAAGGATATCACTATAGGCAACGCCGGCAACAAATAAGACGCCAAAGTACATCTAAAAGACGAAAAACCGGACAACAAATCGGCTTCCTGATGCACTTAGCCCAGAGAGCACCAGGGCACCATGAAACTCCTATATCTCCATTCATTTTGAAGCTGATATTCATTTTGTTAATGCCCTTCTTAAAAGAATCGCAATCCTCCATCGGACTGATAGGGCCAACTGACAGAGCTACATTGACTCATGTCTATACGAATTATGCTCGTACGGCTGTACGAATTCGCTGCCAAAAGGTGTAGGCCTATAATCTTTCCATGTTTTCGTTAAAAATTTCTGGATATTTTCTTCAAATTTTGAAAGTGTCGAGACATAAAACAAATTATACAAGCACATACATCAATGTTCGCTGTAAATATTGAAAACAATCGATGTATCAAACGAGAAGGGCCGGGAATTATTAGACAACAGCTGTAGGCCTACCACAGTGGTTGTCTTCGACAAAACTCTCTTTATTTATCTATGTACTGAGGTTTTAACAAAATATAATATTATCCCAATACAAATTGTACATAATTTTGGCAGTTGAGGGCTGAGAGATAGGTATTCTGTCTGATACAGGGACGACCTTGACCCTTAAGTATAAGGAAAAATAAATACTAGACCATCTATAAGTATACACTAATTAAACGAAGTTTCAAGTTACACTTCTCTAAACACAGTGGGGCAGAGTTCTAAGGGGTAAAATGGGTTTTAGAAACACCGTGTATAAAACCACGAGACAAACAAGAAATACTCTATTGCTAATTCAAAACTACAATTTATAATATATTATTTAAACATTTCTCATCTAGTCAGATCTTATTCTGATTTATTTTCTGTTTTGTATGGATTTGTGTTTGCAGTGTTCTGATACGCTTTAAAACAACCTGTTGGGTGTTCAAACCAAGGCGTAATAGTACTAAGTAATTATTAATGAATTGACAGACTGACTAACTGATCTTAGCCCCTAAAGACATCTTTTATAGCATGTGGTTCTCCTCAGAATTATATAGTACCGAATAACCGAAGATGCAAGCTGTTAACTGGTCTGTGATGACAGTTTTGTTGTTTCAAGATGTGTACGATTGGAACTCAGTGTTAAATATTTGGGGTTTAGCTGGAGATACATCCCGCTCAGGCTAGATTCCATATTTATATAACTGATGGGAAACGGTTTGCCATAGGTTACGCTGCCTCTCGTGAAACAAGACTGTATAGTATTTCATCTGGTTAACTGATTGCTTGGTGTTTTACGCCGTGCTCAAGGGCATTTCACTTATATGACGGCGCTATATTCCAACAGTATTCAGCGCGACTTTTAACACAACCATAAAATGTGTAGCCACTTTAGTTTTTTGTTGTTGGAAAGATAATGTTCCTGCAGTGCTTAGTATGACAACAAGAATATTATTTGGAAACATACTGCCCTTAGCCAGAGGGCTTCCTTGATATATTATAATACCATTGGTAGCGTGGAGCTTTGAGTAACTCGGGTTGACAGTGAAGTACCGTACGTTGAAATAGGGCGTTTTATGTAAATTAGACCTTTGAACACCATTCACATAGGGTGAAATCAAGAACAATGATCAGGTGAAAGACGAAACGACACAAAAATAACTATGTAATCTAAACTTTAGTCTGTAATAAAGGCAAACAAATAAAGCCATCCAAAAGTAAACTCTATAATCGATAGCAATGATCCGCAGTGTTCAGGAACATTACGTTGTAACCATGATCAAAACGTGCCAAGTCACTGATGAGTTAAGAATGTTATCAGGAAACAAAAACGCCGATTCGAATAAAAAATGTAGGGTACTTAGAAGCATCATGTCCAGCCTATGAAATGTAAACTATAAAATAAGAAGGACCAATCGTCCAAGCCAAAAAATCCAATGCTAGATCAATAATCAAAAGTAACTTCTTCTTCTCGGATTCGGAAGAAACATGTCATCCAAATGTAAACGCTTATATCAGAACATACAAATGCGGTAACTCTGTAAACAGAACCTATACCTGTGTCGCCAATATAAAACTATGTAAACCGTAGCAACGAATACACTCGGACACCGTTTTATCATTCAGACCCCTACAATTCAATTCAAACGAATAAAAAATCAACTAAATTCTAATGCATGTGGTGTGTTTGTAAAGTTAATAAAAAACGGTCTTATTTCAACCAATGTCTATTATATCAGAAAGCTCTATTTACAGCTATGTATATAGTTACAGAATTGTGCCATGCCAACACATTGTAATTCCCGCATCGTACAGGGCGATGCGGGACACATTTTTGGAACTTACCATCTTATTCAACACTTATTATCCTTTTCTCCATAATTTTGTGTAGTTTTTTTTATCTAAAATATTATATTTGAATTAACCGTAAGCGTCAAACACTCGTTCTGCGGCAGTTATTTCAAAACAATATTTGAGTAATTGAGAGAGATTTTCGAATTTGGCTGCAATTGCTACTCTCGTTGTGAAATAAAATTACATTTTAAATGTTACCAATGTGCGAAGGGCATTTTTGATACAAAAAATATCTCACAGAGTTCATTTTTGCCAAACAGAATTGAAAATCACTTAATCGGACAGGTTAAACCAATAAGTGCCCAAACTTAAAATTACACATTTTTGTTCAGTACTGTTCTGTACCGTTATATATGGATTACGTAGTAGAGTAATTACGATACAGAACTCGGCGTCTACAATATATACTACACATTTTGCTTATTATTAACCGTTTCAACTGCAGATGCATGTTTTGATGACACTTTTAATAACGCTCATCTTAAGGGGCCGTACCACAGTGATCGTCTCGATTGTAGAGGTAGGAGCCATCATCTTGCGATCCTCTGTGCTCATCTTGTTATTTTACACTGGGTAAACGAAACACGCTAAAGTCATTTCAGAACGGAAATTCTATAAATATAAATCGCCAACCAATGACGATCAACAGGTATTCACGTTTTACCCTTTATATCTAGCAATCTTGAAACTTAGACAAATGTCTGATAATGAAAACTCTTAAAACATAAATGACTGTTGACTCCTAGCAGATAATCTCGTTCAGCGGCACACAGAGCCTCGAATCAATGGGCGAACGTACGTGTTGAATACAAAGTTTTTAACTACTTTTCGAGATACCGCATTGGTCTAAACTAAAGAATTGCTTGCTGGAGATTTATAAGGTTTGGAATGAATCAGGGGAGGTAATTTATCCTTAAATATATTCCTTGTACCGTTTCACCCAATGAGCTCTGCTAACCATTATGAAAGTCCAAGGCTAGTTAGACATGTAATGTTCCTAATATAGTAAATATATCTTGGTGTCAGAAGTGGCATCGCATTAATCACAAACAAATCTGCTGATGCTGGATAGATTAATTGTACTTTATACCCCACACGTTGATTCCCATCTGTTTCCACACTGAATCTGTACAGACAAATATAGAAGACTGCACCAGTGAGGGCTAATACTTATCCGAATAAATGACACAGTTCCACAAACGAACAGATTGCAATAACGATCGTAAGCAACGGCACATTTACTTCCAGAATCGACAACTTGTAATTATTGTAACTAATCCACGAAATGACACAGTTTTCCCACATAACATCAACAATAATCACAGATTGGCAATAGGCATATGACCGCTAATACAACGACACACATCACGAAGAATCAAAGACGGAACGGTTGTAGCTTAGCTATGTATTGTTATTCTGAGAAATGCCACAGTTCTACACAGCCGGTGTTGTAGCTTGGATTAATATTACCAGACGATCTATCAGTACAGTGTAGGTAAAGACCAAAGACCGATGATGAAGAGTGTACACTTCACACCAAGGCAGCATCTCAGCCCTTCAAGAATAGATGCCCTCATGAACATCACAGATTGAGAGCAGGGGTTAATTTTAGCTTGTCTTCAGTTACGTTACGAGGGCTGAGCATTCCACCGAGGAAGCCTAGAGTCGGGAGTCCAGCGGCGTGGTGTATAAAGCACATGTCAGAATATAGGTAGCCGTACGAACACTGCACACAGGAAACTATTCCCTCTGCAGGCACTTTGCCGCTGCAACCTGTGAATCCATCATCCTCGTTCTAACACAAGGGAAACAATCACACATGTTTTGCTAATTAAGCTCATCTATGCGGAGCCAGTAGATCGACGAGATTCCGTGACAATTACAACGTGAACTGAAATACCGAGAGACTGCTGCTGGCCGACCAGTGTTTTCCACAGCCAGCCTAAACAATCAGCCCGACCATCTGACACTCGCTACAAACACCAAGACCTTAGAGAGAACAGATATCGATTTCTTTTCCATCTGACAATCGATCATAAAGACAAAAGCATTTAATTTTATTTGAGACGGCTTT
Source organism: Katharina tunicata (assembly GCA_032466195.1). Classification (NCBI taxonomy): domain Eukaryota; kingdom Metazoa; phylum Mollusca; class Polyplacophora; order Chitonida; family Mopaliidae; genus Katharina; species Katharina tunicata. The sequence goes on from JAVFBZ010208378.1 coordinate 9,947, forward strand.
CATTCACGCACAATTAAATAAAGAGGGATATTGATTTGTTTTAAAGGTAGACCTATTTATTACATATATCATTGATTAAGTTAACGTTAACACTGACAATAACAAAGTTTACTAAACTTGATGGATAAAATCAATCATTTCTAACATCGCTCAACATTCCCGGCCCTTAATAGCACTTATACTTATTGAACAGAACGGCAAACCTCTTAATCAAAGACGCAGTGCCCTCTGGCTAAGGGCGGTATGTTCCCAGATTATAGTCATGATGTCATACTTAGCACTCGAGGAACATTATATTTCCAATAGCAAAAAACACTAACATGACTACACATTTGTTGGTTTTGTTAAAGTCGCTGTCTTCTGTTTGAATACACCACCGTCATGTAAGTGAAATACCATTGAGGACGGCGTTAAACACCAAAGAAATCAATCAAAGAAGCCTTAACTTCGGAATTTAAAGTGTGTGAAGAGAGAATAAAGTTTTATAGTGAGAAAGTCTATTGCGATGAACAGGCTACTATGGTCGTAAAATTGAAATAGTGAAAAGGTAGTGAAAATGGTTTCTCGCATGTTTTTGTAGTAACACTAGTTAGGGGATACCCATTGGTTCTGTAGCAAATTGTAGAAATCTTAATGGGTCAATACAAATAGTATTACAAAACTTAACTGCCTTTAATTGTTAGTTTATCGTTTTTGTAATTTCACGTCAAAGTTAAATTGAAAAGTGAATAATTCAAAATGATATTTAATGCTATCTAGCCGCTGGTTATGTTATAGAACACATAACTTGTGTGGATAACCAATTCTATTTTTTTCACTTCCGACGTTTCGGTTTAGTTGCTAACATAATTTCCAAACAGCCTGATCACACAGTAGGCCTAATACGCTGTTTTATATATTGTGTGATCATTATGCTTAAAACCGATGTAAGCCCCTACATCGAAACGTTGGATATGAAATAAACATAAGTTGTCAGCCATATATAGATACATGCCTTATGTTTCAAAAGTGCAATTTACTGCATTGTGCCAATATATTGCATTCGGTAAATAAGGAATGTTTAGTCGATAATTCCTTAACCTGTCCGGGTCCATATCGCTTACCAAAGGTGTTATATAACTCTAGGGTTAAAGCCCAGGGTTCGTTTAAAGGGTTAGTAAACAAAAAAAATAAAGGCATAGTCAAATTACAAACCCTACCGAGTTGTTAACAAAACTTCTATTACATTTTTTGTAGGATTTCTCGTTTTCCACTGAAAGCCACTTAAACATGAATGTATGGTGGACGTTTTGTGCCATGATTTATTGATGTATATCTTGCAGATAAAAATAACCCAAATTACTCAAATTTCCACCTTAGCAAAACAGACACTGTGCAAATATATAGAATAAAGTTATATCTCACCCACAACATATTAACACACATGATCACTACAACAGATGTAGCATGAAATGACCACCACACATTTTACTTTGAGTAGTTCAGTTTTAAGTGGCTTTCACTGGGAAAGAAGTAACCCTACAGAAAATGTAACAGCAGTTATAGTAACTACTTGATATGGCCTATAGTTTGACTATGACGTTTCTTCGATTCCTTCCCCTTTAAGCGCACAAAAGGTCTACTTTTTCTACTACGTGATAATGCTTTGTTTAAATTTCACCTGGATGGATGATGCCGATGAGAAAAGTGACTCAATTCGATGATGCTTCTTGAAGATGTGTCAATGCGCATGGCGAAACATACTTAGCATTTATTTCTTTGGTCTATCATATATTGTCTGTTTCTTTTTTTTTCAATGTTGACCAACTTTCACTAACGTGAAATATCGTTTGAAGTTTAACCTGACGGAATTGACGTAACCACAATCGAATTCTCGCGAGAGTTTCTGTAGTTCGCGTTCTACCTTCTAAGGAAACTATCTCGACGTAGGACGTAGAATAGATTCTATTTTGAATTGACTGTAACATATGTGTGTAGATTTGCAAGGGAATTAGGTGTATAATGTTGCAAGGATATCGAATGTTATTAGCTTACATTGGTTTCAACTGTTGGTTTATTTTTTCTGTAAATTTATAAAATGTGGCTGCATCCTTTAAGAATGATAAAGTGCAATTGCTGTAAATGCAAGACAGGAGAAGACATGCTGTAAATATAAACTATACAGGACATACAATGCTGTCATTTTACAGTAAAATATGTTGGTATATAAATATTACCGGCTATTTTTTTTTTACAGTACTTTTACATATTTTGATTTCCTAGCGTGTATTTTTTGCCAATGGCTTTTGCGCAACAAATGTTCTATCTGACTGAGATTGAATCCCATAATCCCGTAGGCCAACTGGCTAACAGTTTTCAAAACGCACTTTAAGCACAGAATCTAGAGATGTTAAGAGGAGCGAATTGTTAAATTATAACCGTTAAATTACAAATAATTGATGAAAATGCGCATGTAAAATAAGTCGTGAAACAACGACGTCCATTCGTATTCTCGCGAGAGCTTCTATAGTTCACGTCACGTGCTTACACGACGTAGGATGTATGATAGCTTCTATTTTAGATTGCAACGACGTCAAGCATATTTTATAACGACGCATATCTAATTTTCAAAAATGTATCAGCTCAGAAAGATTTCAATACGTCCTTAAGTGAGAAAAAATATCCAGGGAAGCAGAATATTTTGAATAATTAATGAACTATTTGACATAGGAAGCCTACTACCTGAAATCTCAGGGAGATACAGGTGTGGACGTTAAGCTTCCTCACGTACCGGATGTGGGACAGACTACAGACAAATTATTGGAAATTGAGAGGACCCGGATGTGAACACGTGATCAAGAGAATCCGTCTTTTCCAGAAACAGAATATTAATGTTGTTGGGTCTGATTTAGTTGAGCTTTTTGTAACCATTTAGTATCATCTAGCTTTTCAACGCAGACTGACAACTGGCGAAGGTTTTAATCAAATGTTAGTTGTGCTGATTATGTTGTAGAATTTCCGAATCTACATATGAGCAACAGTTCATTTCCCTACAACTTTTTATTTATATATTTGCGAAAACTATCAAAATGCTTTTTAATCTACAGATATCTCGTCATTTCTCGTGACCTATCGATCACCAAAAACCATATCAGGAGGCATTAAATGGTTTTATTGATACATCCTGGTTCGACTCAAAACCATTTCATTTAATGTATTCACCAGAAATATATAAATAAAATACACAATTCTGTATAGAAACATAGGATAATAAATATACCCTGTCAAAAAAGAAACGCATAGGCGAAATATTAATAGAATTATCTCTTCAATACAAAGCGGGATAATTCAGTAATTT
>JAVFBZ010208400.1:0-13278 GCA_032466195.1 Katharina tunicata
TTTCATATTACAAAAATCAATTCGTAACAAAATATTTTGAAAACAAGTTGGTATCGTTTCTTTTGGACACTAGTGTAATACCAAATAAACATTTTCATTAATTTTGGTTTTACATACAGGATACTGCCATTTCTGATTCATACTTTACATGGAGACTTTTGACGTTGATGTGAGGCTAGGTTTATCCCTTATTTCGTTGAATATAAATGCAGTGGGATGACTTTATTTGCGATCCACCAAGAATACCGATTTCAGGGCCTAATCAAGATTTTGTATCAGTATGAAGCATTTACGAAACAAACCAAATTCATGTGAGGGTTTTATGGAAAACTTGTAATTTGTATCATATAAGTGAAATATTTTTTAGTTTTACTTTAAACATGAATGAAATAAACAAATAAACTTGATTCTTGTTATGAATGTTATCATTGTCAATAAATATTTTATTCACAATAGCTTATTTCTGCGAAATAATTTGCAAGAAAAAACAAACAAACGCTTTAAGTTTTTTTTCTATCCATGACGGAATTTTGGTATATGTGTTTATAACTAAACAACCGGTGGCACGAAACTATCATAACGACAGTTGAGGATTGTGTTTAAACAAATGATTCATGTTTTATATTTTGAATGTCCGAATCGGATCATGGCGGCTAATATCATTCTTCGACATCTAATTTCCAAACTTGTCAGGTTGTTTGCTATGCTTTCTGTCGTGAAAGAATATGACTAATATTGACTTGTCAGTCGTTTATAACAAAAAACATTATTCCAGACAATGTGTAATCCAATTTCAGTGATACATGAATTCTGTCATGGCTACCTCAGCACAGAAAGAAAAATCAATTTTAATAAATTTGATTAGATTTAATAACGTTAGATTATCAGTTGCTTCTAGGCGAAATTTATATTCCAAGGCAAACAGACCCTAACATCAGTTGCATAACACCACGTCAGAGGTTAATTACAATAGCTATAGAACGATTGTTTATATCATGCTCAGCAAAACAATTCGAAATTCGAGTTGAGATGTTTTCCTTTCCCACGGTTTTTTCGAGCAGAGGTATTTGATTTGAGGCCATATGCAGCAGTAAATTGAAGTAATTACCTTCTTTCACCATGTTCTACGTCGGTTGATTGGTTTCGCGCGTACTTGAATGGGGTGAACAGTTTGGTTCCAGTTCTGTCACTTAACGGACACACCACATGAGCTAAAAATGCATTTATGAAGAAGGATGTAAAATCCCAATAACACAAGCAAATCGGATGGTTCATAAGCATTTAGGTGATACCATCGGTTCATCCTAAAGCTGCACCGTTGAAAACTGCCTTCCACATTTGCTGCTCTTTCTTTTCTGACACGCCTCTGTCATTAACTTTAAATCAACTGAAATCAAATCAAGATATTGCATTTAATTTTTATTGCCATTTTGAATAAGAGATTAGTTTGATGTTTCCAGAGTCGGTTTAGTTATAAACAACCTCGTCAGATAATAAGTTTGGTGACGAATCCTTTACTGCCACTGGTTGTCCTTCTCGTTGTTTAATTTGAACTTGTCGAGTTTCATTTCCACTGGTATCAAACACATTGATATTCAAGTAATTACGATGGAGGTTATTGTATTTTCTAGGAACCTATTGTGGCTGATTTCTCTACGGCGAGTTTCAACTTAAGGGGAATGTCATCACCGAGTCTTAAATGTGCCGTTAAAGTGTCTTAGAATTTCCGGAATATTCAACGCAGCCGCAAATATGTAAACATGCTTATTTCCAACAAGAGCCCCATTATCCGTTTCTCCAATATGCACAATTTCCAACAAACAAAACTAACTCTTACTTGCCTTCGTCTGAAAGCGCATTAATTTTGTTGAGTGTAAAACGCATACATACAATTAGTCATGACTGCCGTAATTTGGCATTGGTATTCTTAGAATCTATGGTCTTTGAAGTCTATAATCATACCTTTCTGATTGTTAGATGTTGTTTTTATGTTCTATTTAATCTCTAATTAATTCAGGGCACTAAAGGTTTTAGATTGCGAAGAGGTCCAATGGAAAATCTAAAGATAATGTTCCGTTTGAAATAACATAAGGCCATGAAAAATAATTGATTGGTTTCCCAAAACTCGACTAGCCCGAAAAATTGAAAGGGAGAACCCCCCCCACCCCCATTATTATCAGTGTTTGTTTTTTCCAATTGCCGACTTTTGAAAAAAAAAAGAAGGGACATAACTCATCAAAGGGTTAATTGAAAACAACTCCTCATCAAAACGTTTAGTAATTCTTAGTTAAGTTTTTATTGATAAAAGGGACCTTACTTTATAGTTTGGCGCCGTAAAATGGCAAAACACATTGTGTTCACGTTTTCGTTGAAACTGAACGGCGATCATGTTGTGACCAATAAACTAAAAAGGTCAGGCTTAGAGAACAAAATAGGTGACATCATTTGTGAAATATATAATATTAACGACGGCATAACAAAAGAAAAAGCCATTCGTGCACTTAGACTGGAATCTAAGAATGCCGTTCATTGCGAGAGCTGTCAAAAATTTGGCACCATCAATCTTTTCGACCCAGAAATCCGGCGGTTCTTGAGAACTAGAGAATTTAACAACAAATCCATCCGATGAAAAATCTTGTGAAGATAATGAGTTCACATCGATGATGTCGAAAGCCAGTGAGTTAAGTCGGCGATACTTACCTCCAAAAAAAGTGAAAGAGAAGCCGTTATTACTCAGTTTAAAGCTTTTTACCGCTGTGTTAGACGAGTTAGATATATGTAGGGCAAGATTCCCTAGTTCAGCGCCAATGATCGACAGTGTGTATGTTGTCCAGGTGCTCACAAATGCCTTGAGGCACCTGGATAAGGAAAAAATGTATATATTTTAAATGTCTAAATTTGAATAAGGCCATACTACAGTAACTTTGTCTTGACTGGTTTGTCAATCAAGTGATTGACTACTTGACTACCGTAAGAAGAACATTATTAAACCCCAACTTCCTTCGAAGTCTTGTAAGACACACATCAGCATCCCATTTTCTTTGATTTATGACGGGCCATATATCCAGTCATGGAGTTTTCTGGCAACTGATTTGAAACAGTTGGCGTTGGTTTAAAAATACAGCAAATACATGGAAGGAAAAAGTTGATGCCGCTCCAGATGATCGGCGAAATGGAGAAGCACTGTTCTAAATTTATTTCTGTTGCAAACTTAATAAAACAGACAGCAACAGAATGCCCAGACGACACACCGCGTGAGAGCACAGTTATGTTCTCGTTCGTGCCCCGGATATCTATACACATTCAGCAATTCTCTACACGGACAAAATCAATCGGCAGCACAAAATTCACACCCGCCAGATTCGTCAGCATCATGTGGATTCCCACTACTGTGCTGCAGTTGTCAAGTGCAGCGAGAAATAGCAATGCTTAATAACGAGCACACTATTTTTTAATGGATGAACCTGGGTATCAGTAGGTACTGGAGTAAGATGGATGAAAGATCACAATTGTCTCGGTCATGATATGCAAAAAAAGGGACAATAGTCTATTCAGTATGTTTGAACATTGCCTTCCAAGAGGATACTGGTGACTCATTTTTCTCTGGACCCATAATATACAAAGATGCCATATTTGAGCCAAGGTGCCATGCGGCTGAAATTTAGACTGAAGTACTTCGCCATAAGGCTACCTGAAATGCAACCACCCAACCAAGCCCTTCTATTCTTATGTTGTATTCCGATGGAGCCCCAGACCACGGATTAGCATACGAGTCAGTTAAGGTTTCTTACAATTGATATGTTTATTCAAATCGCTGAATCTCGATATGCTCATTGCTGGTCGAACTACACCTGGATCCAGTTGGTCAAACGATGTAGAACGAGTAATGTCTATTCTTAACCTGGGCTTCCAAAATTGTGTGTTAGAAAGGAGACGCTGCACAGATAATGTTGAAGTCCTACTTAGGAAATACAACACTATGGATTCAATCAGGAAAAATACCCCAGAAGCACCCCAAAATATAACCTGCATGGCTTTTACCAATGACACCAGTTACTGAACAGATAGAACAAATAACGAAAAGCATATCTTTACAAGTTCCTTTCTTTGTTCATAAACCTGTGACAAAGGATCAAATCCAGGCAAGTATTACCTCTGTTAAGGCCAGAGATCCAAAGCAAAATACAGATCCTCGTCTTACAAAAACATGTGAAGAAATGTTTAGTGTATCAGACTGTCAATCCCAACACTTCACATTTCAGATCAGGAAATGTGATGATATTGAGTGCTCCGGCGAAAAAGGTTCCCATGATCACTGGTCTACTTTGAATAAAGCAAACACGAAAAGGTGTTAGAATTCATTAATTACATAAAATTACATAAAATAGGCAACATCAAGAATGGATTGAACAAAATGTTATTAATTTTGAAAATATCCAAAAAGATTCGCACAGATATCATAGCAAAATTTAGTGTCGGAACCTAACATTGTTTACATTTTTAAAAACTATTTTTCAGCGATGTGATTTATCTATGTTTATAGCGCAGCGGGTGCGAATGCTAGCCGTTTGCACTCTGTACAACAAGCCCCGATGTGTATTCATTTTCGAAAACTGACAGATCGAGAGCGGAATGGTGTTAGAAAAATCCTGGGGAAGTATAACTTCATTTGTGGTGCAAATGTGTCCACCGAGGGTAATCATGTCTAAGTTTGTGACAATATAAACCAAAATCTATCTCTAGCCTGAGCAAAGGTTTCATGTCTCTGGGACTCAATTCCTGGGTATTTTGAGAATTGCTTTGTATGCTACATTAAGATGAGGTGTACATGTCTTGTAAATTGTTAAGCATTAAGATACTGTATAAAAGGGAGGATAGCATTTTTTTCTCTTAAGTGAGATCATTTATGAAACTTCCGAAACAATCTTGACTACCTTTAAGCTTAAAGATTCAGTATTGCAATCAAATCGCCCCAGTTTAACTACGAAGTTCAATTGTGTTATGGAAGAGAGCTCTGGAGCTGCTGTGAATTTCAGTGTATTTTATTTGGAACAGTGTAGCATGTAGCAATTTCAACTGTAACTATTGCAATCTATTTGCAATAATGAATATCAATGTGAAGGCATTTTAGTCAACCACCTAAAATGAAAGCAAACAATATTTTGAAAAACTTCTCATAATTCTAGTCCCTGTAGTTTTCCATCGTGCTTTCATCGCGCATAATAAAAATTAGTCACAATAATAAAATAACGTAAAACACCAATAAAATATCAGTCTATTATATTTTGTATGTTTTTTTCATGCTGCCCGTATAAGTGGAAGAACATTGTTGCGTTTGTAAGGTTGTGTTACAGTTTTTGAAAAATAAGTGAAATACTCTTGAAACACTGCGTTTATAAACATAAATCAAACAATTATTAGTACTATCAACTAACCATATATTTGTTATTAATTTTTCAGGAAATGTCATGGAAGGTGTTGTTATGACGAACGTTCGCTTGAATTGTCAAGCGCCAATCGAATAACCATACTGTTCTTGTAGAATTGGCAGGGTACATATGTGCTGCTATTGCGCAGAGAAGGTGCTACAGCTATTGTAAACACAAACAAATATATAAAGTGGTCCTTCATATGTGCCCAGATTGTGTGGAGAAAGGGCTCCTGCCAGTTAAACCTCAACCTTCCACAGGCCTTAAACGAAACTGATGAAGACATAGACTAAATCATTATTTTTACACTAGACACTGGATAGTTCCACTCCAGACCCTTTGATTAATGGGTTGTATATGTGACTTCACTCGTGATATTATTCAACAGTTATCATTGGCCAATTACAGGTCAAACAGAATTTTATGAGATGATCTGCTGGATCATTCGTTTTTTAGTACAGGAATTTCATTACACTTTGAAGTTAGGAATCAGATTCTTTCAAAATTGATTATGCTTTTAGGATGATGGCCAAACAAAAAAACGGGATTGATGTAGATTTGTGTTTATTTTATATATTGACTATTTGTTTAATAATAGGGATTGTTTCGTATGAAGCAGATTACAGATTAGACACAAGTACTCTACAGAATTAGAAAAACTCCGACAAAATTCATTTTGATAAAGATAATATTATTTCTCGGCCCTATTATTCCATCATTTAAACACATGTACGTTTCTTATTATATTCAACTAGAAACAGATCCAGGGCACTGTATTGGCTATTAGAGATAAACTATTACTTAACGGCCTTCTAGCTTTTCTTCTAAATAATAAACTACTATTAAGTGAATCATAAAGTTGATTGATTAAATATCTGTTTTAATGAGCTGTCTTGCTATCATGACGGTTTGACTTGAATAACCACAGTGCAAGAGCGTTGGACCTGGGAGTCCCCTTCCCTGTACCCGGAATAGGTTCGACCCCCCTATGTGGACCTTGGGTATAAGAGGCAAGTTTTCCGGTGGCTGCGGAGTTCGCTCGGTGTTTTATTACGAAGTTTCTTCCCGGTTTTCCACCAAACACCAGCAAGGCAAAGTCGACATATAGTTGGCCTCTTAAATGGGGTACGTTCATGATCCACAGATCCCCTCACCTGTGAGTCCGCGAATTCAAGCACTCACTCGGACTGTATATGTGAGTTGGCCTGCCAGCTACCAGCGGAAGGTCGTGGGTTATCTAGGTTTACCCAGTTTTCCTTCCATAATAAAGCTGACCAATGATCTGCAATTAGGTCATTTAGTCCTGTTGATCTAACATCGGAAAAGTTTTCCGTTGGCTGCGGAGTAAGCGGGGCGGTTTTTACGAGGTTTTTCACCATACACCGGAAACGCACAGTCGTCATATCGGTGAAATACTCTTAAAAACCAATCAAATAAATATATAAATACTGTGATCAACTTAAAATATATCATCCACTGATCTTAAATAGACGACAGAACATGGTGCTCACATATCAGCTTTTCACAACAAATAATTAATTGATTACAGCTCTGTTTAAGTTTAGTTTAGCGCATCAGGCTTCCATGATCCAAGTACATAGTGTAAAAAGAAGAAGATAAAACTAAATTAGAAAAACCCGGAATCTGCAGGCGATCGCATGGTCGTTTTAACGAGCTGTTGTATCCACCATACTCGATACGGCAAAGTCGTCATGTCAGTGAAATACCCTTGAGTAGCCTACGACGTTAAATGTCAATCAAATATTTATGTGAAAAAGTATAGCTGCAAACCGTCTGCATAGATGATACTTACATTTGACTGTGTTGTAGTGAGCGGTAGTGAGGAATATGGAATAATAGCAAAAGTGGATCACACCATTCATTTGGAAACGTTGATAGTTTTTTAACGTGGATTTTTCTGGTCGACTGCACGTGATTGCGAATGACATCAGATTTTATTGCACGACTTTAGTGATAAAAAAAATTGTCGTTAACGCTAATGTAGCAAATTCTATTACAAGCTTTGTATTCTATATCCAATTATCCGTTTGTGGCATCGAGTCTACTGATACATGGGCATGCGTTGAGAAAACGAATTTGGAGACAATTAGTGTTTCCCCGATCTTTCAAACTTGAGAGTATTTTACGGCTCCTAAGAGAAGATAAAAAGGAGGCGATTCACACCACATTAAAAAATGTGATAAATTGTTTATTTGTGTACAGGTTTGCAGGCTGTATTAAGCCAGAATAGGACAAACTCTCAACCAGTGTTTCATGCTCAGACGAACATTAATTCATCACAAACAATAACGTTTGTTTTCCATTGCTCTCGGTTATATTGTTTTCGAATAATATATTTAATATCTTTTGAAATATATATAAGTAAACGTCAATGGACCTAAATATTAATATTATAAAAATAAGCAAAACGAAAGAAATAGCTTTAAATACATGATCTCATCCGGCTAAAAGGGCCGTAAACAAACGAATGACCATAGCCAGTTTAACAAAAACGTTAATAAAAAATATAACCTTTTCTATAAGACCTTGTCTCTTGACGGTTCTTATCAAATAATTGTAATGGTGGGTAAGATATTTGATATTCAATTATGCGTTCGTTAGATCAAATGTACCAAATAAGATATTTTATTGTACAAAGCAATTGACAGTAAGACATTTTTTGGTGTAATTTTCTGGAATTTGATCTGTATGGAAAAAAAGGCATCTAGCTCCAGGGTATATACCTGGGATTAAGTGGCTTCTTCTTTGACATTTCGATGCTTAAAGGTACAGAATATTCCACAATACCATCCGGGTAAAGGCGCAAGATTGTTAAACAATGAGACATTGGTATGTCCCCTTGCAGGGGACTGAATAAAACCGATATAATGAAGGCTCGCACGAGCAAGCACAGAGCCAATAAATATATTTATACCTTACAATGGAGAGCATGATTTATTAGAACGACTTTTGAAACGTCTATTTCGTGTAGGGCAACGTAACCCCAGGCTTACTCAAAGAATGTCTTCTAAATAAGCCATTTCGTGCAAGCGAGGGTTAAAGATAAATTTCTGCACGTCCTATACAGTCATTTGTGTAATACAACGCTCTGATGAAAGAAAGATGAGGTTGATTAATGAGGAACGTCTATTGTATACACACGATCGTTCTAGTTATTTAATACTGAGAACGATCCCTCTGTAGCTTGCTGATTGATCACCCATTTGTTAAGACAGTCTGAGGTCGTAGATGTATATGGTTATCTCTTAATTTGGATGCTTAAAGTACACCTAAAGATGTGTGAGTACTGTTGGCACCAGGGACGTCTTTCAAAACATGTTTTGAGCTACAAATTTGATTCTTTGTGGGGAACTTCGTGCACTATTGTGGACCATCTTGACAACACAGCCTCGTCCCAAGCCTCTCTCAAAGTGCTATAAGTGCTTTGGGTTGATTTGGAGAGATATAATCGAATAAACGGACGATAACAGCGATCATTTGTAAAATGACTTTTAGTCAACCCACAAAGAAGTAAGTAGTCAAAATAAAGATCAGGTCTCATTTGGCAGTAATGTTTGTCGAAAAGCTGTATAGCAAAGTGAATCGACATGCCGAGAAGTTTAGATGCTCCTTAAAACTAAATACAATCGATTGTCATGAACAAGGCTGTACAGAAACCCAACTTTATTTCACCAACGACATTCGTTCAGCGCGGGTTAATCACATCTCTATTGCATACTTTTACTAAAAGTGTGGTTATCTCAAAAAATCGCAGGCAGTAAAAATACTGAAGCAGATTATCTTTCTGCAGACAAATAAGTCGTAGACAATCCAGATACAATTGTTTAAATTAAAGGAGGCTTCATCTAGTTTCAGATCTAACTCTTCATAAAATGTTCTAGGAAGTGGAATTGTCACTTGGCATTAGAAATAATATTATAAGTCAAGTTATAAGTATCATCAGGCGACTGGACACCAATAAGAGGTACCAAGACTGCTGATAAGTCCTTTTTGCTCCACTAACTGTCCATCTTGGAGTTCCGTTTGTCTGCTAATAATTTCTCTTGATATCCAACTACACAAAAGGCAGATAACATCGACAGAGCTAACTTCATTTCAACAGAAGATTTCGACATCCTTATTCCTATTTGTTCTGCATTAAGCTTTTCACTGAAGGAAACTTCATTACTGAGTTGTCAATGTATCCAAAGAGTATTCCAACATTCCCAGTAGGTTTCATCAGTAGGATTCCACACACTAACCTAAATGTGTGTGGACGCGTTGTTCAGTAAACAAAGGATGCATAGACCTATAGTCTATCTACAATTACGCTTTATTTTACTCGATTACATTAGAAGGATCTCATTCAAATTATAGACTACATTTGAAATGTTATTCACATCATGACAACCAAACATAACATCAGGTAGAATCCATACATGGACTGATTGAGGAGTGATTCATTTTCATTCTCAGATTTTAGGACAAAATTTCAACATGTTAATGATTTGTGTATGGAACTGGAATTCTACAACATCTCGATGAGAATATACAGTATGCCAGACAGCTGTTATGGGAACGTGGCTTCATTGGTTACCAATTTCATATGGTTTATAAGTCTCTAAATCAAAGTCAAGGTCACAGCGAAACAACTCTATAAGCACAATGTGTTAACAAATCTCCCCGTGCATCTAGTTACCCAATTTCATTTTAACAATTTACGCAAAACGATATAAACAAATTGACGTTTGGGGTCAGGTTTGTCACGAACATTATTGTATTTGTCTTGTGATAAAGAAAATAAGGTGTAATTTGTTTCATGACTTATTTGGAATAAACAAAAGTTCATAAACTCTCGTTGTCAATTGGTTTTAATTTGAAATTGGGGCTAGAAATGACAATGCAATATGGCGTCTACTTTTTGTCAGGCTATCTAATATGGGTTCAATTCTGGACTTATATCAGATAACAAGAGAGTGGTGACGAATCCTGCATTGTCCACTGATTATGAACACAAGAGGTATATTTTTATTTTTTTCACATTCAATTAGTCCTATAAGTTGATACGAAAAATTAAATTTTTTAATACAAATTTGGCTTATTTTCTGTCACGTTGATTTTGTCTGGACAACAATACATGGTAGTCCGTCTGTTAATAAATCCTTCATTTCCACTTATTGCAATTTCGCTTCCAGTAATATCTAACGGGATGAAAATACATCATGAACACTAAACTAACCTCATTCTTCAAACGAATTTCTAATGGCTCCACTGGTAATTGATCGGTGGAAAGTGTGTCACTTCCTGAGATTTCATTACCGAGTCACTAATAAACCGCGCAAAGACAACCATAATGTGTGCTGGTAGTTGTGGTGTCCATGTCACAGGACAATACACTACTGGCTTTGTGTATATTCTTAGCGAGATTCGCCAGTAGCTGAAAAGGGAGAAAAATAAGTTACTCATACTCGTTACGTGTTCAGACTGACCACAAGCAGTAGTTACAGGAGACTAGATGAATTGAACTGTCGTTTCAGACAGCTAATAGAACAAATATGTTCAACTGCCTCAGACGTAAAACGAAAGCCAGGGAGTGGATTTATTAGCCGCGTGTGTTTCTCATCTCTCCAGACTAGATGGAAAAAATTTCCAGGAAACTATTTGCTGTCTGTTTCCATTAAATATAGGTAAACTACCAATAGCTGAATGATATATTTCAGCACTATAACTCTTCACACACATACAGATTATGTTGTGATTCCTCTTTCCAAACTGACGACTAAGTCACGATACTGAGTGACCAGTATATAGTTTGATTGCTTTATACAGGAGTAAAGAAGAGAACCATAACAATAACATTCCACCCCATCCGAACACCGTGAGGTAATTTACCACGTGATGCATTTGGTCATTTGCATGTACTGTAAAAATGCATCATAGACACCACAGTTCGAAACACCATAAAAAAGAACTATCACTCTTATCAAATCAAAGCCTGTTATACTTAAAGCATTAAGAGTAATCACCATCCTAGTTTACAGAATAGATTGCTTCATGATTAGAAACACATTCTATGGCACGATTACTTCTTAAAAGGACACTCAGCCTTAAGAAAAGATTGCTCAGGTCCCTAACGCGGATAATATAGTTTTTCAGGTCCGAAAAAATTGATGCTATCGGGAAGACGTTGAACTTAAATTTAAGGCGCCAAAGATCCCCTGAAGATCGTACTGCTGATTTCCCCACGGACCATAAGGGTCAACGCGACACCATTCGATAGTTTGTTTTGAAGTGGAGACTTTTAGCGTCAGAACTAAATAATTTTATTCACTATGATTAATTTGTGTTTAAGTTTTATGGTTTTCATCATTTTGAGGACTATATACAGAAGAAGGAATGGAAATTACAGCCTAAAACAGATAATCAGCCTTTGATAAACCATATAACATCAACAATTGTATTGGAGAAGACGTGGAGCTGAAAATATACTAAGAAGCCAAATAAATAATTATGTTGGATTGAGCGGAATCATAGCGCATATTGAAGAAGTGAAATAAACAGTCTTACCTCTGCCAACAATTGATTCTTCTGACTAACAACAGTTATTGTATCTGGAAACCTGTGGTAGTTTTTTCTTATGTAAAGGTCAAGCGATCGTGGTATTATTCAACATTAATGTATTACTAGGCCCCTTATTGCTCATATACACAGTTTACGCGTGCGATAATTAATTGACAATGTCCTTTTTCTAAGGTAAATTTATTGCTTGTAGACTAAATTTGTGGATCTGTTTCGTAACATGACTTCAGCAGGCTAAACGATGGTGTGCATTGGTTACTTTATTAAATGGTAAGTTTGAGTTTTGAAGCAGTGCGTAATATCGTGTAACTCCTATGAAGGAGTGTCAATCAAATGAGTAGAATAAACCACCCTCGTTTGCTTCCTCAAAACATTCATCGATTCGGCCATAACAAAAACATGGTTCACGCTTCAGTTATTTGGGTTTATAATTGAATACAATCCAATAACCAACATAACAAGGTACAGTCTTTCAATTACAAAGAAACTAAAAATGTTTACAGATTATATATATCAGATTATACACTAAGCCAAATGATATATTAGAGATTGTAATGGAGATTATTGAATTCATTTTTCAATTTAAAGCTGCATTGATTCGTGATCAATACACGGGATTGTGATGAGTCCGTTTTCATATTACTTCCATTAACTAATTAGAATAGTTTTTTTCGTGTCATTGTTAAAAATGAGTTTCATGGACTCTTTAATTCATGTGTCTTAAACACTAAACAAAATTATTCTCGAAAAAGAGCAGCACGAACATGTTGGCACTTGGCTTTATGTAGTTCTGTTAGAAAGCATGGTTGTCACAGAATATATGATATACCAGCATTAGTATAAACTTTCTGTTCATGCCTAACAAATCTTGACGTCAAATGGTCATATTAGACTTGTTTGTTTGTTATTTCTTAAACATAATTTTTTCATCTGTCATCCGATTTCAGGCCTCAATCAAGATATTGCATCAGTAAGAAGATAAATTTTTTGTAATGACACGAAATAGCATCTACGAAACAAGACAAATTCATGTGAGGGTTTTATTGAAAACATCTTTGTTGTTGCTCCTAAATGCATAAGGTTAACCTTTATATATATATACTCTGTCAAAACAGAAACGCATAGGCGAACTATTAATAGAATTATCTCTTTAATACAAAGCGGGATAATTCAGTAATGTTTTGGGGTAGCACAGTTAAAGTTGGTACAAGTATGTGGCAATGTTCTCGCTATGGACCGACGGCTGTGGAGGCGTATTCGTCACCGAAAA
>JAVFBZ010208411.1:0-10875 GCA_032466195.1 Katharina tunicata
AAGAAATATTGTGTAGGCTTTAAACAATGTGCACACACTTTGGTTAATATTTGTCGTATAGAGGCAAACAAAATCCTTAAGAATAAAACAGGTTAAAAAAAAATAATAACGCGTGTAGAAGTTATTTTACCATGGAATGGATGCACAGGCTAGCGATGACCTAATTTCTGTTAAGGCTGGAGCTGTGCTGCAACCTTTCATAGTTGACTTACAACATTTATGTTTTACAGTTGTATTATTTAAGCTTAAAATAATTAGATATCAGTTGAATTTATATAATTTATTTTACAAAGTGCGATCTTTTGGCTGTTTGGTCTATGTGATTTACCAAGATTCGTCGATGGCACTTGTAGTTTAGGGTCATCTAAAATTTTTGGTTATTCCGTTAGTGATTTACTATTCGGTTACCAGCGATTTTGTAACCGAATACGAGTATTCGATTAACCGTTTCAGCACTACATTGTATTAAGGTCATGTCATTAACAAGACCACATCCCAGCAGAACTTCTCAAAGCTCAGAGAACAAGAGGGAGTCGGAAACTCTTACAGCATCCCACTCAGGTTACAAAAGATGACAATTGTTTTATTTGGAATAAAGTAATGTTTAAAAATGATTAATAGTGAGAAAAAGTTAGACAGAAATACTTCACACCTGTTGTTTATTGTTTCTGGCAGGTGTGATATTGGCTGGAGACTTTTGACTGATTGACATCTTCCCAGTTTTAGGTGTGGTTTTTGCAATGGGTCCTCCTTTCCGTTTCTGACCAGCTCTAACAGGAGATAATTCATCTGTTAACAGTCAAACAAAGAATCAAAACCACTTCTAAACAAGAGCAATGTGAAGATTATATAATACGACTGTCCTCTTTCATCAGTATTATTATATGACTTATGTGACCATATACAATGAACAGATTCCCAAAAGCATTTTTTTTTAATTTGGACATATAGTATTATCTTCATTAGGTGACATACATGTAGTTTACACTGATGTTAAAAAAATTTCATTTATCATTTTGTCTTCATTCAGAAATCGACCTATTAGATTTCAGTATAGTTATTAGTACGGTACCTAATTATGCACCGATTACGCTCACTGTCGAATTTCATTGGATGTAGCTAAAGACCAGGTTTGACAAAAATCAAACATTTAAGCAAGATATTGAGCAGAAATGAATTGACCAATCAGATTGCAGTATGATACCTAATTAGCAAGGATTACGATCCACATCGAACTTGACCTTCGTCACTATAGGTTCTAGCTACTGACCAGGTACCAACATTTAAAGTCACACATGCACCCAAAATTTGAATTTTCAACTAATTCTGTTTGCCTTGATTTTTACAAGATTTGATGTTACAAGTCAAAATAATAATGATTCATTAGGTACAAAACTTGTACGGACCAGGAGAAATCTAGCAGTTGTTCAAATTGAACGGTAAGAGGGCTGGCCATATTTGCTCACAATGACTTTGATCCAGCCACGGTGTATGACCTTGTTTGTTACGAGCCAACATTTTTAATCTTGTAAGGGGTGTGGATAACACGGTTAACTAGGAGTGACGTCAGTATATCAAAGTGTGTCTGAGCTGTGACAGCAGACTGACACATTTCCAATTAAAAATTCTGGCAGAATTTTCAGATTTTTTTACTTACACCAGGCTTTTAAGCTACCTTTACCTTCAAATCTTGGGGTAGAATTAACAGAATACCTCTAACTTTTACTTCTTGATGAAAATATATATAATTCATGTGATTATATGAAAACCCAAAATACAGAATATTTGGGTGCGTATCTGATTTTAAGGAAGATATTGAGCGGAAACGAATCAACCAATCAGATTGGAATAAAGTAATTTATTATCCGTCAACCAAATTCCTTGTGTTTTGATTACACCCGTACCCCCCTGGGAGAAATTTCAACTCAACTTTGACAAAAATCGAACAGCATTTAACCAAGATAGTGAGCAGAAATGAACTGACCAATCAGATTGCAGTAAGGTGCCTAATTACGCACAGATTACGCCCAGTATGGAACTTGACCTTTGTTGTCATAGGTTGTAGCTACTGACCAAGTTTGATAAAAATCGGACAAAGTTTAAGCAAGATATTGAGCGGAAACTGTGCATTGTGTGCTAAGTTTTACATCTTTACATTCATTAGATAAAAAAAAATAAAATCTTGTTTGTTTGATTTGTTTGTTAAGGCGTATTTAAGGTTTTTCAGACCAATTGGTGGAACATTAACTAAATAAAAGGTAACTATTAACTCCCGAAGAACACTTTGGATAAACTTCTGATTGATCACCAACTAAAGATATGTGTGAAGGGAAGGGGTTGTGTCTCTTTGTAGGAAAGCGAAATGTTGTTCTGCCAAGATTTGTTGCTCTCATTCTGTCTGCTGAGCACGTAGCCAAAAATATATCATTATTTCAAAACCTAAGAGTAATCTGCCAAGGATTAAATCATTTTGTCAACAACAACAAAAAAAACCTGAAGTTAAATAGAAATACCCCGTTTACATAAGCACTGACCTTCTATATCATCTGAATCCATATCATCAGACTCTGAACCAGCCTGCCGATATAAAACAAAACACAAATAAAATTTGAGGCTATGACTTTAGCAGATTAACAGCTTCATTCTGGCCATAAATTCAACAAATTTTATAAGGGGGACACAATAATTGATTTGCTTTAAATCAGACTATCAGTGTTCATTATATAATGAACATTTTATATTTAATCAGCAGTGTGAATTGTGTGTTACTCACCTTCTGTTTCTTTGAGAAAAGTTTTGCTGTGACGGCAGCCTTATCAAACCCCTATTAAAATAATACAAACAGATTTTCTCAGTGAAAAACAAGTAAAATATTTGTTAACAGTGTATATAAGAAATTTACGCATTATTATACTTATAAAAACATTGCAATGATATTTTGAAAAGAAGATTAAATTTAAAATGCTGAGCAAAGTCTTTAGTTTGCTTAACATAATTCCTATTTTCTACCTTATTGCCTGGAGTATTTTTTCCAAATGATTTTCGTTTTGGAGGAGGCACAGAACGGGGTGTCTTTACAGGACCACCAAGTCGCTTCCCCTTAGCTGGCTGAGGTGTCTGCAAAAAGAAACAGTTTAATATTGACAAAATTGATATTTCAAGGTGAAAGTTTGGAAGTAGGCTAACGAATGACCAGGCTAAATTTTGCAGTTTGTATTGCCGAGGTGAAAGTTACAAGTTACTAGAACATTGCCTGTTCATGTTCTGGGATCAAAGACAAGATATTGTTGTCAAGAAAACCCTTTCTGAACTGGTTAAATGTTAAAGGAAAATAAAAAATACACATCTTCTGTCAAAAGATGGTCTATGTGCATGCAAAGATCAGTCAGTCACTTCCCGGTCAGTGGGTACATGAAGTTTGTTAACACTTGGAGTAAATAACTAAAGAAATTTACTTGAATGAGGACCATTTTGATATTTTTTAAGGCAGATGATATTCACACGGCCACAGTGTACAGTCAACTGTTTGAGTAGTTATTAAAACACTACCACTGTATGTACTGTACAGTTATGGATTTCAATTTTTGTGGCATTACTGTTTTTTTGGGGGGTTTACAGTTAACACTGTACTTAAGGTAATTCCACTCTTTTGACTGCATACCAGCCCAATCGGTGAAAGAAATCTTCAAATCGCACAGACGGATGTTGGTGTGTCTGCCTTCTCTGGCGTTACATACACAAAAATATAGGGAAATTGATTAGGAGTATTTTATAAATGAATGCATAGCCCGCAATAATAGTGTTCACTATGACACTTTTAGACGTCACAGAGATGTTCTAAAAAAAATTGTGGAAAAAGGCTCTCAGATGATCTCGGATGTTAGTTTTCAATGAAAAAATAACCCAAAAAGTATCGTGTGAGGTTCTCCACTCCTAGGAGTAGGACTAAGGTTTAGGGAATCATATACTATAGGTCTCCGTAAAGCCAACCTGCAGCAGCTCATACAGATCACTATTGTCAGATTGTATTAATCGAATACAAAAATAGTATTTACATAACAAGTAACTCCAAACATATTTCAAACTCTATCATTGGTGTTCAGACAGTGTACAGGACAAATTAAATGCGTACACTGCCAGCGCCTGGTTGTTGTTGTGGTTCTCAATTGAGAATTTCTCTAAAGATGACTAAAACAGTTGTAAAATACCGGCAGCAGGTTTTAAAAGAATGACAGACTTCGTTGCAATCCTGTACGAAAATAGTAAACCAAAATCTTGTTAAATACAAACCATTGCTTTCTTTGAAGGCATTTTAAATGTTCCAATCTTGTTATATGACCTAGCGATATACTACACGTGCTGCGACTAACACAAAATAGACACCACGTGGAAGATGTCCCGTCGCAGTTGTCTCCCTTAACAGGAAGTGTTCATTTTGTGCAACAACAAAACGGGACAGAAAAACAAAGGCTTGCTTGGCTGCACTGTACGCCCGTTGCAGATTCTGTAAGTGTAGTGAATGAAGGAAGAGTAAAGTGAACACGTTTGAGTAACTAGTATTTAAACAGTTTAGGGTAAAAGCCCCATTTTATATGCTTGCTTGAAATACTGATTGACACTGGATGTCCCCTGGTTTACCAGTTTATCTGTTTATAACCTCTAGCCTTGTGATACTAATAAATTCATTTATATTTCCTAATCTAGTTGGATTACATCTAATTAAGTAATTGTTAACTTTTGATCTAGTTATACAACATGGAAGACGATTTTCCATGTGTCCTGAATGTGGTTGGTAATGGTGGGCCTTTACAATGTGATGGCTGATAGCATTGGCCTTTGGCAAACATGTTACTTGTTCATTCTCCTGATGATGGCAAAATTAAGCGCCGAAATAATGAGATCAAAATGTTACTTGTTCTTCAATTAACAACCAGTTTTATTAATTGATGTCCAGCATACAGAGTATCAGTAAGTCTTTGATTGAATGTTGTTGTATACATCATTATTCATTACTAGTTGTTGTTGCATACTATAATAGATTGTTGGTCATATGCTTGATAACGGTGTTAGCAGCTACACCCAAACATCGCAACCCTAATAAACAAGAAGTTGTAATCCATACAGGTCTTATCTTATTTATAATAGATTAATATAGTATGCAACAGCATCTAGTATACAACAACTACAACTTTAAACGTAAGTTGATACAAGTCCCTGTGGGCCATTGTGCCTTGCAAGTGTGACCGTTTTGCTTTGAAAGTGTGTCCTGTTTGTCTTAGAAATTTGCTAATCTATAAATATATCAATTTCACGAGGCGAGTGATTTTTTAAAAATTTAAATAGACTTAGAGTAATATTCATTGTAAAACTTGGGCTCGAGTTGGTTATTCAAAATTTTCTTATTACAATGTCAGGGGCATAGTTTTATCATTATTGTACGATTTAAGACCGATTTTTATGTATATATAAATTGAAAATCTTTGATTCACACCACCAGGTAATTTTTTGGTGGTATTGTTACTGAACATGGTATCAGGCAATTTTTGAAACAGTGTCAGATGCAAATTACAGGTCTGTTACAATTTTTACTGGCCTCAGACCAGCGAACCACCGCGAATTTCGAACCCTGAGTAAATGTAGGACTGTATACGGTCTCTTATAATTGTTTACATCAAAAATCGGAACTCCGAAGGCAAGTCTTTGTGTTTGTCCAAGACAATCTAGCCTTTAGACCACCCTGCTGGGGGTATTTGAAAGCTTGTGCTGTTAGTGCTCTACGGGTGGCTAATGACCGACTCTTGTGATCATTGCCATTGATCTCAACTTATTTCATTTTACCTTAGTTGAAATTTAATGTGAGTTACGGTAACAATCGCAGTCACAATGGTGATGAGGTCAAAATGTTATGTCATCTCTATGACGTATTTAGTGTTCAATTATAATATCACTAGTGATGGTTAGCTTAGGATAAGGTTTATTTTTAGTTTTTATGACGAACCAATTATACTGCCTGTCCGGAAAATAATGTAAATACTTTCAGGGATTGAAACAATATCCAATTTAGATACATGTATATTTCACCAGAGCAAGTAGCCAAGTAAGAGCTCTGGAGTCCTGAAAAAGATTCATACAGCACTGAAATGACTACATCAACAATTTTTTGTTCAAGTAATGTAGGGAGATTTTTTAATTTGGTTATGTTCCTTACTTTGACAATCAATAGGCCTCAGTCTAAACAAACCCAAAATGTTATTTTCAGAACTTCAAACGTAAAATAAACCGATTTACATCATCCTGGCAACCACCAATGGCCATGTATCCAACATCTCAAACACAGCACCTCTCAAAGTATCAGTTACTTATGTTAAAACCTGAGTTGAAGTTATATTTTTGATAAGAGAAAGATTTTGAGAGATTTCCCCATGCTGTGTTCTTCTAACATAGTACGAGCTTTTAAAGCTTGGATTATCCACCATGTAAACTATCTGCAAATCATACTGTTACATAGTGGATATCAGCCCAAAAGATTTATTACAAAACTCCATCTTGAGCTATTTACTGCATATCAAGCAAAGACTCCAACGAGATTGAGAATGTAGTAAGTATCTATGGAACTTTAGAACTGCTCTCTTCTCTGGCAATATGTTTACATTATCCTCATGCTCTCACGAGAAAAGGTTCACATTATAACACTTTACACAGTCTGGCTGTGCTTGTTTTTCTGTATACTACTATTGTTCAATTCCAACGCTATTGATGAGTAAAATACCATGAGTACTATACTGCATTAAAAAGCAATCTTTCTATATTTTAGTTGTGGAATGGAAGATCAGTCACAAGATAATACATCAAAAAGAGGAATTGAAGACTCCACAACACCAGCAAAAAAAGCCAGGATGGACAAACCAGGTATAACTTGCACTAAATGGATGTCGCACATGCATTCTTCTGCTACAGCTGTAGCAAACAATTCGGAAGAGAGACAACTGAGCACTACCATCTATGATTCTATGTTTAAACACCATGTTATATTTCAGTACTGACCCAACAAGTTTCAACATTCCATAATAAAGGAAATGAGCATTTGAAGAATTCATGTTTACAACCACCATGTCATTGTGTAGTATATATATGGATGTGTCTGTTTAGTAAATTAAAACCTGTTTAGTTACACCTAGGCTAGAAATAATTTTAGTCAATGCCAAATATTTCCTTGCTTGTATCTTCAGAGTAATTTATGTCATGATTGAAATGAAAGCAGCTCACTTAAAGTTTTAAGCTGTTAAAGATACGCAGTATGTTTGCTGAGCACAGGTATCTTTCGATGTAAACTGGAAAAATATTTATATATTTAACTTTGTTTTCTCTCCCTACTTGGGAACTGATATGAGTTGAAATAATTATTGCTACACTTTGCTGCACATGTAGCTGCCACAATCTTTTCATTAAAAACAGGAAAAAATATTCAGAAAAATAGTCTTGTGGTACTTTAGGTTACTTTGTACTTGTGTTATTAAGTTTCAATGATTCTTTTTTTTTTAAGTACGTGCGAGTGTTTACCTGTCAAGTCAACCCGCCTCAGACTATAAGAACTTGGTCACAACTCTAATGACAGAAAATGGTATCACTCCTGCAGCTGTATGGCCAACAACGACAACAAGCTGGATCTAGTATGTTTGCTTGTACAATTTCTTGACATACTTGTTAATCTTATACTTCTTTATCTAAAAGTAGCACAGCCCTAAATTCCTCTGAACCAATTGCCAAAATAGGTTTGTGATGGCTAACTATATTTGCAGTGTTTAAACCTGGCTCCTGATGTAGAAATTTGTTTGATATACTGGCTACTGGAGAAGACATTTCAACTAAGGCCTTGCATGTCTGACTTTCTCAACATTTTCAGATATATTTATATAAAGCCTTAAAAACTGAGAGAAAATAATGAGCAAGTATCATGAGGCTGTTCATCTATTCTTGGGCTCTACACTCTATCAGTGAAAGATTCATTCGCCCAGACACTTGGTCAAAGTGCATGAATAAAATAAAACATACTAATACTTTAATTTAAAAAATATATTGTTTATGTTCCAGTTTTGGACAGGTAACTGTTGAAGGAAATGAGGGTGAGAGTAAGTTGAAACAGTTAGATGGGAGTGTTATAGATGGACGAGAAGTGAAGACAAAGATTCTCCCACCTCTGGGGAAATATCAGCTGGATGCCTGTGAGTAGTTTACATTTGTACAAGCACTTCATCATTTTGGGCCATGGTTGACGAGAACTTCTGGTGACATGGTGCCTGTTAAGCTGAGAGGCATCAAGAAGCGTATTTGTTGTGGTGTCCAGTTTTGGTTCGTAAAATGTCTGTTGCCGGTGATGATTGCAGATATTATGTTGTTACCTTGTCGTGTCAGTGATTTAACCTTAAGTATGAAATTAAAGCCCAATCAAACAAATGTCATTGTAAAGAGTTTCAGAGATATGGGGTATTCAGTAAATAAATTGATTTTTATTCTCCCGATGAAAATCGGTCGAATTATGGTATGACGTGTCTGTCTGAATGGCTCTAATCCGTTTCCGGAGCAGAACTTGAAACAATCGAGTTGTAGTTGTGCCTTTTGCTATTACGGATTCTCCTTCCTTATTTCTATGTATACACAGTTGGACTGAATAATAATCAGAAATGAATTTTGTTTCCGGAGCTGAAGGCCTATCTTTATGAAACTTGGTGAAGATATTCACCATCAACTGTAGTTTTTTTTTTTATTGCTTTTACGGATTCACCATTTTTTTCTTAAATTCTTATTTCTATGGATACAAAGTTTTTTGTCCATTCTGTTAACTAATTCACCTGTTTACGGTCGACTATTGAAAAAGCCAATATTGCATCAAAGAGAAATCATGGCATGCTCTGGTTTTAATTTTGTGTCATGCAACTATGACCACTAACATGACAGATTTGCACCATAGCTGGATGTGTACATCTGAATTCGACCATATTTTTTTAAACTCTTATTATACCATGGTAAGATTGATATCCAAATCGATTTCTCTGTTATTTTGCATACTTCCTTAGAAGATGGCGAGTTGCGTACCATAGTTTGACATGTCTTTGGTTACCATGGTTACCATATGATCATTAAGGGTCTATAACGCACCCCACAAGGGCGTATGTCGGGTTTACTAAAACTCTTGTTCTTAATTTATGTTGTCAGCCACTGTATTTTATGCCAATCTTGTCAATAAATTATTGAATGCTACCCTAATCCTCAAAGGCAGCATGTGTTTGTGTGCATCTCTCCAACACTACCACGGTCACCTTATGGTTGATTTGATGAATGTTATTTGTGGTTCTCAGATTGATTTTGTCTTCATTAATTTCAGTGGATGAGTGCGTTCTATTTGTGGCAAACATTAACAGTACGAGTTCTGATGAGAAGTTTAAAGCACTGTTTCCTGATGCTAAGAATATCAGCCTACCAGAGACTAAGGGAGTTAAACAAGGGTAAGCTCAGATAGTTTTGCCATTAGTTTTTACAATACACTCCACAGTACCCAAATTTTGATTTTGGCCGTGAGAAATAACATATCTATATAATGTACATTGAAACATTTCTATTATTTATAAAAAAAAATTAAATATAGATCTAAATGATTTTTCACAATCTGTTGAAATCTGTAGGCATGCATACTTGGAGTTTGGAACCAAAGCTGAGGTTGACTCGAACATTGAAAAGTTACAGGGGGTGGAGTTTGAAGGCCGAAAACTCAGATTACAGTCATGCCAATCACACATCGACTCTCTCAAGGACAAAGATTCTAAAATTCGACACCGTAAGCTCAAATTATACCTTTTGCAGAAAATGCAGGCATTATTTTTATGATTAATGGATGCTCCATCCTGGCCCTTTGGGAAAACAAACTTCAACAGAAAATGTATTGTGACGTCTTCTATGTTGCCGGCGTCCCTCAGGGTGGTTTCCCTTCCCCATTGGGCTGGCACACTGTCATATAAGTGAAATAACCTTAAGTACTGGTGCATTTCTGGGTGCTAATTTAATCATATATTTAACCGTATATTTTTATGATAAGCTGGAAGTACGTGTAGATAAAGGCTTACCTTTGTATGTTATGGAACAAACATGTCTTTGCAGATTAACTATTTTATATCTGTAGATAATTTCAACAAATTTGGTAATTATGAATGCCCTGTCCCATGACATACATATATCCCAGTTTTTCTACTTCTCTTTGATGTTGTACTGTATTTAATCTAAATTATATCTCTCTGTGTTATAAATAGATTCTGACAGCAATGTCAAGTCTGAAGAGAAAAAAGTTGTAGATAAAACCGAAGAGAAGTCGATTAGAAGCAAAGTAATATTTGTTGGCAACCTCAATTTTGCAACAACAGAGGAAACCGTGAAATCTTACTTCCCCTTGTGTTCAGATGTCCGTATTTTACGCTATGCGGAGACGGGTCAATCAAAAGGGTAGGGCATTTATTCTCCGTGATAATGACTTTGACACATTTCAGGTTCTTTTCCTTACTTATAATCAGGTACATTATCAATCATTCAACAAACATTTAAGGAACTACATGTACATTAGCCTCCTAGTGGAGCTAAATGTCACTAATACCTTGTTTTGTAGTAAACAGAATTAGTCATTTGGATGTCTAAATCAAAAGAATTCCTCACTGCTTTTAAAGTATTAGTTTAACTGTTAGGGTATTGTATTTATGTTGCTGTAATAGTATACATAGTTTTATTCCCATTCCCTTTGGAGCCATTAAGATGACAGTAGCATGGTAATGGTGGTTATGTAATCTTCAGAGATGGAACCATTTGATGTAGAATTTGTCCTCTTTCAATGGT
>JAVFBZ010208422.1:0-13276 GCA_032466195.1 Katharina tunicata
TTTAAATACCCTATTGACATATCCAAGTCTATACGTTTGTTGTAATATAGGCACTGATTTAATGTTTGTATCTACAGCTTTGGTATTCGGTAACAGCAGAAGTCCATTAACTAGAAGTGTGAAAACTCGTTTTCAGTAGTGTAGAGGGCATAGTTTCTAAAACGTTCACATTCAGCTACACGCAGCGCCCCTTGTGGCAAGCTGGTGAACCGTCGGGGGAGATAATTTCAGAATTGAACTGAACCTTCGCTGCAGTCACTCAATTTGACCTGGCTTGACCTTGCAATTAGGGAGAAATACGCACGGAAAATGGTAGTTTCTGTGATAAAACAAAAAAGATGGCGACTAAAATGGATTTAAACGATGTAATGGAAAAGGTGAAAGAGCTACAGGCGACAGGAGTTCATACTCCATATTACTGACAATGAACACTATGTGGATCAAACAAGCGGGGCAGAATATCCAAAACTGTTCAGTGCATAATCAGGGATTACAAGGCGCTTCACAAGTAGGAAGTTGGCGTCAAGAAATCCAAGAAATCTGTAAAGAAATGGTGAAGTGAAAAAGCGTAAAAGGGAAAGCGAAAAAGTGAAAGGGAAAAAATAAAAATGACAAAATGAAAAGTGAAAAAGTGAAAGTGAAAGTGAAAAAGAGAAAGTGAAGAAATGAAAGTGAAAAGTGAAAGGTGAAAAAGTGAGAAAGTGAAAGTGATAAACGGCAGACACATGAGCAAATAACGCATTAGTCCATACCTCCGTATACATCCAAACTATGATTTTCATAAACCCCATAAGATTTTCCAATAATTCAAGATTGGCGCAAAGGGCCGAAGTGGCAATCGAGAATTACCAACGTTTTACGACTTTTGCCGACTAAAATGTAATCAGCGCAATGTAGAGAATTTTAATAACCAATTGCGCACATCATACAGTCGACGTCACCCTATCTCATGGGCGATGGAAACAATGCCATCTACAGTCCTGTATACGAGGTTTCACACTTCTAGTTAATGGACTTTTGGTAATAGTGAGAGTAGCTGTTGTTAATTTGAATCTTAATATACACCAGTGTGATTTTCCTGTCAAGTGATCCAGTTGGAACCACTGTTAGCCTTTGCACTACAAACAAACTCAACCAAACATACCCCTTTAACCCACATCCTACACTATTTTGTTGAAATACGCTGTATACTTTGTGTTCTGTTCACCAACAGGAAATCTGGAAAATATATCCACTGGCTTTGAAGGCTCTATTACCAACCCATCACTCATAGCCCTGGCATTTTACGATGGACTTTGGGCTTATAGCGGATGGTATGTCAGTTACCATTCCATCTCTGACATAGTTTGTTCTGTCTATTGCAATTCAAGTTTTTGTCATTAGAAAAGAAAATTATATATTACATTCATATAAGAAAATGCGCTAACTACTGCCGAAATACCACTAAACGGAATCTGTATCAGAATGAAGTTGATATATCAACAGCCTTTAATCTTAAATTACTCGGCGTCAAGTACTATGTCAGTATAATTTTGCAGAGGGCGATGGTTCGAGAACAACAACACTGCGCATTGAATGGCTGAAATATAAAGTCTCGTTTTCTCCGTTTCAGGAATTCTTTGAACTATCTCACCGAAGAATTAGTCAAACCCAATGTGTGAGTTGATTTCAAATTTTAAACTGCAAGTTCCCAAAAGTTTGTTAAGTAATTTTGAATATATAGTATATATAATTTATATTATGACACGTAATTCAAAATTAATTTAATAAATTGCCAAGTGGCGACCCAATTAATATGCTTGGGATATTTACAGATATGCGCAAGGAAGTTAAATTTGTGTCGATTTGTGGCAATTATACAGTTATGGCCTTATGCTATACAGACCAACAGAAGTTGATATAGACCATAGACCGAGGTATATATGACAACGGTGGGTTTGAATATCTCTGCATGGACCGAATTTAAAGGCTTTAACATTTTCACTCTATGACGAATATTAAATTAGCTAACATTATCAGCTGACATACGGGTAACAAATCACTTTTTTTTTGACAAGATGAGATCGAAGCAGACGGTCAGTGATCGGTTGAAATTTGGCGAGCAGGTTTACAACAAGATACTACGGATTACACATTTATCACATGATGATACATTTTAGCCAATGAATGATCATATGATATATGTTTTTATAACGAGGAATCACACTGGCACAGGGATAGCGACTAATTAAAGCCGATAAATAATCTCATGTTCTAGATAAATTTTCATATGATATATATGATATAATAATAATATATTTGATTCACGTCATGATTTACGCCATATTACGCCGTGAGTTTGAGTCAATTCTGATATTAATTCGTACATGTCCCCACAATTTTAAATTAGTTACTGATTAACAAACACCTAACACTATTCACTATATTATATGATCACCATTCTATAACAAAGAAATATATTTTTTCGGTTTCAGAAACCTACCACGCTCCATATTAATTGGTGTACCTCTGGTGACGATCATTTACCTTTTAACCAACATCTCTTATTTAACTGTTTTATCAAAGGCCGAGTTACTGGCTTCTCCCGCCGTGGCTGTTGTAAGTCTATAATAAACGAATGATACAAGTATGTCCAGATAAAAGTGTCTGAGCCAGTTTTGAATTGTTTAATTTCGAATAAATTAAATGGAAAATAAAAGTTTGACTCCTCGATGGAATATCGAACTACAGACCCTTTTTTTACATGTTCCTAGACGTGCAATACCCGACTAGCACCATTTCAATAAAAATACTTTGCTTAGTTATATTTCCCCGGAATAAACAAGTTGCTTTTCTGAAGTCGACGAAATTTTATATTCCCAAATTTTTTAGAGGCGCAAATGAGATAATGACAAGGTGCCTTATTAGAATTTCATCATTGCCTAATTACACTAACTCTGCGAACCTGTTTTTTCAAACTCGAGACCTAATACTAATTTTGTAACTATAGTAATTACATTCAATTTGTCTTAAACATTCACTGTTCCATGACTAAATTAATTTCTCAATTTCAGAAAATAAATGAGCGTGTAAATGTTAACAAATCAAACCGCCGAACCCCTTTTATCACAGAGATTTGAACCCGTTTGTCGATCTTCAGTTCAATATTAAGTTTTCTTGGTAGTTTTAATGAGGTTTCTGTCCAGGTTTTCTTCCCAAAAAATTCTTAATGTAAAACCTTCATGCCATTGGATTTGGTGTGAAACTCCTATTTACAAAAAAAAGACACAAAATAACAACTGTTAAAATGAAGACTCTCATGCCTTTTTACCGACAGGTTACGCATCTCTTTTTTTGAAAATTATGAATTAAGTTACACAAAAACTGACCATATGTATTAACTGCCAATAGAACCAACCGAATTTTATTTGTTTTAATCTCTTCTCTTTCAGGCTTGGGGTGAGAAGGTTATTGGCGTTTTCTCTGTGGCCATTCCAGTGGCAGTAGCTTTCTCCATCTTTGGCGCCCTCAATAGTACTGCCTTTACAAGTGCAAGGTTTGTTATGCTTTAACTAGAGTAAAGACATTTTTTCAGAAATTGTTTACGCTCTTTAATGAATTCAGCAATTTTCAATAGGATTGTCCGAAGAATTGTAAGATTGACAAGATGTTTGTATGTATGTTTCAATCGATCGATGGACGATCAATCAACCAATCAATCAATCTACCAATCAATCATTGAAAAAATCAAACATTTAAAAAATAAATCAATCAAATAAATCAATCATTTCAATAAATCAATCAATCATTTCAATAATTCAATCAATCATTTCAATAAATCATAAAATCACTCAATAAACCAATCAAGCATGCAAACAAACCAGACTGAACCTAAATGAAACGAAATCAAATTAAATCAATCAGTCAAATGCCGACAATCATTGAGTACGTATGTTTAAGAACTAGTGAGATGCTATGTCTTTCAGATTGAGCTACGCCGCCGGTCGCGAGGGTTGTTTCCCTGCCGTGTTATCGTACGTGAATGTACACCAGCTAACGCCCTGGACTTCACTTCTTTTCACGGTAAATTAACTAACCATGTCTGCCAAAACCTTCTAGAATTATATCATTGGTGGTTCTTCAGATTATTCTTTTGTGATAAGACTACTAAATCGCTAAATCAAAAACACATGAATATGAAATGAAACAAATTATGCATTCCCTGTACCTGCCGAGGCCCATAGAAGACACAGATGTTTTTTGTTTGTAATTGTATTTATTTATTTATTTGTGTTCTGTATTTTCCCCTTTTCACCCAGGTTAAAAACAATTTCCACGCAGATGGTAAATCATATTCACGCTGGTTAAAAACAGTTTTCATTTGTATGGAAACTGATTTATCATCCGTTTGGAAAATAAAATTCAGATTTGTATTGTGGCGCCTTCTATGTTGTCGGCGTTGCTTAGGGTGGTTTCCTTCACACTTTGAGCTTGCCAGGCGTTATGTAAGTCGAATGACCTAAAATACGGCGTGAAACCCTAATCGATCAATCTACAATTATGTCGGTTCCTGCAAGAGTAGAATTGAGCTAAACGCGACTCTGGTCATCTTAATAAAGGCAGCGCATTTCAAAAAGAGTATACTCTACAAATATATATATAAAGAGAAAGATTCGCAGCCTTTACCTGGATACAAATTCGTCAGTTCTAGCGTGAGCCTCTGTAGCTCAGGTGGTTAGAGCGCTGGCCCTGCTAGCCAGAGGCCCCGAGTTCGAATCTCGGTAGAGGCAAGCACAATTTTCTTTCTTAACATTTATACAAAAATATATATTTTATAAATGTACAATTTTGCTTGCCTCACTGTGCTAGTGTGATTAGTCTTGACAAAAATATATATAGATATCATTTTAACACAGACGGAAATTAATTACCACATGGGTTGATTAAACTGATTTTTCACTCGGGCGGAAATTAGTTTTCACACGGATGGTGATAATTATTTTGCATCCGTGTGAAAACTATTTTCCATCCAACTTGAAATTTTTTTACAAACGGATGATACGAAATAAATTTCCATCCAAGTGAAAACTGTTCTTATCCTGAGTGAATATTGTTGACCATCTGTGTGGAAATTATGTTAAACCTGTGTGAAACAGAACATGACTAAAGAAAATAATATGACAATTAAAGAAAAAACACCGCTGTCCTCTATGAGCCACTGTAATGTACACATATTTGAGATTTTGTTCACAGTGCGCATCATACTAAACTAGACTCTCTCGAGATTGAGAAGAATACCAGCACTAACGTAATGGCAGGCCATCCTGCTTGTTTTCGTAGTAATGTTTCCTCAAAAATGCGCTGGCGAATGAATCCTCTTAATTTAACTACCAACGTTTTTAAAATTAAACAGAGAACAGAGTCTTACTGCCAATTCAATTTAAAGTCTGAAAAGGCAGAAAAAATATTGAAGCAGTATGATCTATAATCACATAAAACATACTCGCTATAAACAGCAAAGAGGGATAAATCTTTCTAGGAACAAGATGACCAGTCAATTACGGGGGGAAGTTGGGAATTAGCTATATTTTCCTAGCATCATTAACGAACGATACGATTTAATACATGCTGCGATTTTGATCGGTACCAAAATGACGGCAAGTTTATGTATAGCGAGAAAAGATTACCTTGAGTCTGATCTCGAACTTCTGTGATACAGTAAATATTATTTTGACCGGTTATATTTTGAGATAACTTGTCCAAGACTCGTGATTGGGAAAATTCGAGACTCGAGCATTATTCATCGTATCATACAGGCTGCCGTTGATTAACCCTTTTATTTCAGGCAGCAATGGCCATTATTTTGATGATACCGGGAAATGTGGATAGCCTTATCAACTTTGTCAGCTTCACAAGGTGGTTAATATACTGTGCGACGTTCTTCGGTTTGATACTGATGAGATATACACATAAAGACTGGAACAGACCCTACAAAGTAAGTGGAATACACTATATTTTCAGCGCCGACAGTGAGCATAATGTAAAAAAGGAAATTTTGATAGCCAGTCTAAATACAGAAATGCTTTTATCCCGTCTTTGTCGAAAAGTTTATATTGAATTTAAATTGCTAATATTGCGGCCAAAATAGTCTCAATTGCATTTAAATTGTCAATCTTAATACAGTATTTTTTGCATGTAAATCCGTAACCTTAAATAAAAGTACAACAAATATTGACGAACACGATAAATAGTGTAATACTTATATCCCATTATTTTAATTATGACCAGTATTATTCCATTTCCAAGATACCTATAGTTATACCCGCTGTGATGATACTCGTTTCAATATACCTGGTAGTGGCGCCAATCATAGAGAATCCACGCATTGAGTTCCTGTATGCCACACTACTCGTCTCAAGCGGTTTGATATTCTACATTCCATTCGTCCATTTCAAGATTAAACTAAGATTTATGGGTGAGTTACAGGCGATACAGTTACTTTTATAGCAGGTTCATACAATTTCTGTTTTCTTCATATCAACGACAACAGATATATTGTAAGTGTAAAAATGTTAATCTAGTTTTAAAGTGAATAGGATATAATAATGAATAGTTTCATTAGAATGCGTATCAATTTTTCATATCGTAAATGACGTAATCCTAGGATAAACTTTCAAAAGGTCATTAACGGTAGAAAATGTAAGTGTCAGTTTTCCTGAACTAACCCCAAGGACTGTCCGTACCAGGGCAGAGAAATGACCTGCGACATAAAACCCATTACTTCATTATACCCTTGCAATGTTAAAATACATAGTGTACATGGAAAAGAAATCAACTGATAAAGCAAACAAATGTTTCCAATAAAGAAGATGCTAAATATTATTGTCATATTTTTATTGGAGTGTTAATTTGTTGACAGATACGATAGTTATGTGGACACAGCTATTTCTCCAAGTGGTGCCGAGTAAATATGAAGCAGACTCTTAGGAAACCATATTTTATTCAACATTTGTGAGATTCTTTATCAGAGATGTATGTCTTTCGGTGTAAAAGAAGATATAATGCTATCCCAGACACACATGCACATACACATGCGTGCATAAAAAAAGAAATTCAAAAGACCGGGATTCACGCTATACATCAGTCAATATATTTGCCTCTTTCTTTGAACAAAAAAGCGATTACCTGTCTTGATAAGTGAGCTATATTAAATAAAATGTTTATTTAAAAAATCATCGTTTCTATGTACTCAATTATCTATGCAGCATACACCCAATCGAGATATTGATTATATAACATGAGTACTACATACTTATCCCTTTCGTAGGGAGAGTATCAATTTAAGCACACTTCTGTTTTCTGTTTGCCTTAAATCTCACCTTAAGATGTTACCTTTGTTTTTACATGTATCTGACTGGTGTTTACATCTTACTCAAGGGTCATTTGTATAAAACGGTCCATTGATTCACTTCGGAGACAGCCCTTGTATGTAATGACTAAGCATAGGGTTTGTAAGTCTCGTTCGCTTCTGCTATACTTCCGAGTAAACCTTCGAAACTTTGGCGCTCTGTTTTGGTTGTTGATCTTTCAGAATTATTTTTCAATTGCTTTGGCTCATTGTTAGGGCCGGACGGGATAACGATCACCTTTTAAACTTCCCATTTGATGTTATATCTAAGTAAAAATGTGGCATGTACCCGGAAGTAGAACAAATCTTGTGAAATCTCTTGCATCACATGACGTGACTTACAGGCCCTATTTTGAATATAGCTGTGAACGTCATAGTGAGGCAGCTGACGCTTGACCTGATTAATTGACATATGAAGAACTCTTTCACGTGACTTGATTCTTTTGTTTCATTGGTCATTTCGACCTAATGTTATGCTATATAGTTCTTTTTTTTCTTTATTTTCTGTGCTGTTACCGGTTGAATGTCGAATTCCTACTTGTAGCAATAAACAATAGACTACATGGCGATATGTGTTTCAAGTATAAAGCACCCTTTTCTACCGTGAACACAAACGCAAACATAAATCTGATCCGATTCTGGGGGTAGTTTCATAAAACTTCGTACCAAAATTTTTGATCGTAAATGACGTCATCTTATGGACGCTCAACCTAGGATGACGTCGTTTACGATCCAAAAATTTCGTACGAAGTTTTATGAAAATACCTCCAGAGCCGGCTCAAACCTGCCAATTTTCATCCGTGTATCCGCGGCTTTTGTAATAGATGTAAATCAGCTTGCCTTTTCGTGCTATCTTGGTGGTTAACGTTCTTTTAATTTTATAATGGAACAAAAATCAGAATAAGCGAGCCCACAAAAGAGCGAGAACGCGTCGAGAACTAGATCTAGCTCTTTTGCACTTTTTACTTCCGTGATAAACGATGTAAATTACGGCAGATATCAGTTTTGCATGTAAATTGATACAGCTAAATGCCATATCATGTCAGCTTGTTTTATCTTGTTCAAGCGGCATTTAGAAGCTGGGCACATCACAAATTCATGACTCAGATGGATTTTCAACTTTTTACCATATTTTAACTATATCTTCTGATATACCCAGAAGTTGAAAATCCATCTTAGTCATGTTTTTGTTATTTATCATCATCAACTGAGTTAAAGAGGGGAAATAGCATGTTTTTTCCTAGTCATCATTCATAACCGCTGGGTCGATTTTTCACCCACTTGTCTATTACGAAAACGTCTTGAACAAGTACGAAATGCAGGGTGGTGGGGTCATTGTCAAGGTCATTTTAGCTATTTTTAGATGAAGTTTGGGACCATTAGCGATTTCATTCCCCTCTGTTAGTTCCAATGAAACTTAACACACATCTGCTACTAAAATGTCTTTAACAAGATATAATTTCAAGAGCGTGGGGTCCAGGTCTAGGTTTTTATAGCTTGAAAAAAATCTCATCCCTCTTCCGTGTTTGTCCCAGGGCCGATTTTCATAAAATTTAACGTTTGTCTATTGCAAAAAATGTCTTGAACTTGGTTGCAATACAACACTGGAGGGTCAAGATTGTGCCATATTGGTTTAAATATATAAAAGTCAGTGTTAGTTTCTGAAGAGGATGATGGCTTAGCAATAAAGCCGACTGCCAAGTCAACATGACCTTTTTTTATTATCTACCATATCAACCCAATATATGATATAATAAATATTCATTCAACACGACGGCAGAGGTTTCAACGCGATGGATTTTGGCCACGATGCTAGACTGGCCATTGACGAGAAAAAAACGAGAGCGAAAAGTATAGCCATTTTCTCTTGTACATCGGACAATCTGGGTATGATATTTTCAACACATGAACGTAGCAAGAGGAGAAAGTGTGCAAAGCAAACACTTTTGGATCGTTGCAACCAGTATTATAACCACAAATAAATCATTGGTGTTACGAGACGTAAATTTAAATTAGGAATGCAACGATCGGCCAGTACGCCACCGATTTACACCGATTATCTCTGGATACATTCTTCGGCCAACTTACAGAAGAAATATTTGTTGTTCAAGTTTTGTTCGACGATTTTAGTCCCGAAACAATGGACATATTGTTACACGAAAGTGGAAACACATTACCATGGTATGCAGAGGGGGCCCGGATCATAGAGATGACAAAACAGCACAAGAAGGATTTAAAAGACTTTACGATATAATAAAAACACTGCTCAATCAATGTTTAAGATAGGCAACAAGAATAACTCTAATTTACAGAAATTGTAAGACATTGTCTAAGAGATTTGGCCAACAAGATGATCTCGGATGTAATTGGAATTGTCAACATGATAATAGTTATGATACCAACATCTGTACTTTTGTAACAGAGTCATATGGGTGATCACTACCAAGAGACTATTTGCGCGTATTAAGATATGATGATCTTGCGCACGGAGTTGAATGCTGTAGCTATATTAAACGCGAGTCAAGACTCCACGAGAACGAGCTGTTTTCTACATCTCAGTTTGTGCATTTAACACTTCCCACAAGGGTTAACACTGTCCTCGTCCTGGGCCAATCCGTTATAAGGGTCTCGACAATTTATATCCTCTGATCCTAACTGGTTGAAATGATGTGTGTTCCAATGTGGGTGACCCATTGATTTGAGCTTCTAGCTTGATATTCTTGGCAAATGATTTAACCCGTTTCTGTTCACGTTCGCCTGTTCATCATCGGCCATCTTTTGCCACGAAGTCATCACTAAAGTCCGGGCACAGCTTAAAATGGGCATAGCCTGTAAATATTGTTGTCGGGCAACATAGAGGTTTTTGATCTGACACAGCGTCGATGATAGCATCGAATGATGTTCATTTGAATAATGTTGCTGTATTTAAATACACGAAAGTATAAAGGTTGTAAAAGGTCAACGAAAACAACCCAGTTATTTGTCTCCATACTGACTATTAATTCATATTTATACATAACAATTTCTTATCCATTTATCAATTATTCATTTATTATATAAAGTAGGTTTGACGTAAGCTCGACTAGAAGCGTTCACACCGGTGTACTTTATGTTTGCAACAGTTTATAACAGTATATCGATGTCTGAAATGCCATTTGAAACGAAGCTGTTTTTATTACATTTATATAAATGATGCCTAAGCCGCACGTGAATAGACGGTTCACAGAGCAACGCATTTCACAAGACGTTTCTTCCTGTGCAGGAAATTTTACAATTAGAATTTACCGTGGAGGTAGCAAGCTTTATTCAATGTTTTTCTTCAGATTTGCTGTAAGTCATAGAAGTTGCAGATGTAGAGTTGTGTTTCAAATCCTTCGATCTACAGATAATTCGAAACACATTTCGGTTCCAAACCTGACCCAGAAAAATGAACACACCGGTTCCAACGTTAAGAGCAGCAAACGTATACCACATTAAGTCACTGTTGGCAATGTTTGCCAGAAATCCCACAATCCAAGTGAATCCTAAAACAACAGACATTTTCATGAAGATGATGCTGTGGTTGGTATTTGATTGGTTAGAATTCTTTTCAATCTGAGACATTTTCCTGATAACATTTACAACTCGACCAAAGAAGAACGTGTTGGAAACTATAACCATGGAAACTGGTAAAATGAAAGCCACTGCAATATCCACTCGATTTGACAAGAAACAAGCATCGTCCCCATATCCAATCTGTTCCCCATTGGACAAAATTATATGAGTAACTGTGTAGCAGACGACAATCGCAAGCGGGATACCAAAAGCGTACAACATATACCTGATGAAGGTGATCCGGTTACTTAAGCTTTTCTTAAAAGGATGAACAAACGACATATACATGTGATAACCAGCTACTTGTTTCCAGGTGAAAACTGCTAACCAAAAATAGTGTAAAGCCATTCCAACAAAACGACAACCCCACAGACTTTCAGAAGCATGGCCGCTTGTATGGAAAAACATTTGGGCAATGATCAGTATTGCCACGAGAGCTATTGTGATTTGGCCTGGTAACGTATGCGTTGTTTTTACAACTAAACAAACACCAAGTGTGAAGAATAAACAACAAATAGAAACACCCATACTAATTGCTGTTACCATTTGCAAGTTCGTATCGAATGTTTGCTCTTTCTGGGTAGACACAGTGAGACAGATTCGAACCAGATCCCCATCGATGATGTACTCCCCAATCTTGTATTCCATATCTGTAATGTTCGTTTTAAGGAGACCAGTGGTGTGGTTAAGTGAATATTCTTCTGGCGACAGCTCACTTTGGTTACACCTGGACATTGGAGCTAATGGGATAAACATATCCTTATTTTGCAGGTATCTGCCAGAGACATTTGTCTTTGTTAGAGACTCGAATGAGGTACATTCTAATTTCTGATCAGACAACAAACCCCGTTCGGAAACTATGGCTTCAACTTTCCAAATAGTGTTGTTGAATTTCCATTTAGATTCAAATAACTTAAGAAGAGTAAGTTCTGCGAGACGTTGCGAAATATCTCCTCCAATGATGGCTTTGATATCCGTTGAAAATGTTTCTACTGCGAAAATATTATTTGCCAAAGTAAGTTTGTAACAAACATTCAATTTTAAATTGAAATATGAAGCGTGTAATATCAACAGATCTTCATGAGTACTATGTACAATATGGGTGAGGTATACCCTCCAAAACTGCTCAAGGTCTTTTTTCCCAAAAAAGGTCTGTAGCTGACTAGACAAAATTCGATAACGTAGTTTGTAACCAAGTCCCTTTGCCGTCTTGAAGACGTCCTGGCAAGAATGATGGACCAGGACATGCCCTGGAGAGCAGACCAACTTTTTACACCAACCCTGTAACATCATACACATTTTTCAATTAGTTTATTTTTGAGTATTTACTTATCTGGGGTTACAGCGACAGGATCATGAGTCATATTCAAAGGTTATTACTCAACATTTAGTTTGAGAGAATCGAGAAATCCACCCCCTGCAGTTGGTTGCTGGAATACAAAGTAAAAGCACATGATGGAGATCAGGAGACCCTTGTTTACTGTGTGTAGATAAATATGCGCTGTTAACATACAGCTACCCAGCAAGGAATAGCTAAGGCTAGTTAATCAAAAACTTTATACAAGACTTTACAAAAAATCTTTTATAAGAGGTAACAAAACCCAAATCCAAACCCAATAACAGATATTCGTTTGGGAAATCAAACTAATACAAAACTAAATTAGCAATTATATAAACAATAGAAACGGTCGGAAAGAACAGGGAGATATCTTCTCAATATGCTCCAGTAGGTTGTTTTGTAATTATTATTATTATTATTATTATTATTATTATTAACAACACAAGATATCTAAATATATCAATAACCATGAAATACACACTAGTAAAAGACGTATACATGTAGATATACATAAAAGAACATACTTTTGGTAGAAATACCGAATCTTCTGGACATTTGGAGTCATCTAGCTTCATAGGTAATTTTCTTCTTGGTCGAATATTGAAAATTATTGAAAGCGTAGGAACTAGGAGAGCAGTAGACCCCTCTCCATCATCCACATTCATTGTCTTTTGTTTTTTTCTCCAACGCTCCATGACCAATTCCGTATTTTATACCCTAGAACTGTGTTTCTAAGGATTTACTACTGTAGACTTCGAAGAAGTTGCAGACTGTCATAACAGACCGGTTTATAAAGTCAACGAGCTTGGAATCAACTATAAGGCAGGTTTATACGCTGATCCATTGTATGCTATATGTAAGTTACTATATATACATACCTAATATATTATTGTCTCTTACCTTCAATTATATTTCTTAAAGTAATTCTGCCATTGAATACTATACTGTATATCACT
>JAVFBZ010208433.1:0-13275 GCA_032466195.1 Katharina tunicata
CAATAGTGGCCCACCTGAGCAATCAAGTATCAACTGAAGAACAGGATAAAGTCCAAGGACTTATTCAAGCTCTTTGTTATTTAGGAAACGGAACTGGCTTTCTCATCAGCGGAAACTTAACTCAAATGTTTGGTGCTCCTACAATGTTTCTAATATTCGCAGGGATGTCTATGGTGACATTTCTCATATTTATGGGCATCCAACTGATATCCTGGTGTTTTAAAGGATCTGCTGACAAGTGATATTCTACATTTGTTTAATCTCAGTTGCTTATTAAATTATATTTACGATCCTAGCAACATAGGGTGTAATATATACAGGTAGCTCAAGACGAGCCCGTGTACCACGCTGAATACAACGCCAGTCTGTTATTATTGACATGGGAGAGAGAAATTCCCCTTGTCACATCAAGTTACGCTTTTTCTCAGAAGATGTATATTATTCAATGACTTAATATATAATATTTTCTTATCTTTCATTGGCTGAAAGGTATCACTTGGTGAATCTATAACCCGTACAGCCAATCATCGACAGCCATTCCGTTTTCTTGTATGATTTGAGATGTACATGTATCAAAGATGTCGTCAGCTTCGATGTCAAAAGACCGATGTGAAAAACTGTATGAGATCTACTTTCTGCAATTCACTTTTGGTGTGAACATTTGTGAGGTAGTCAAATGTATCACTTCACGGTTACAAATTAATGCGTATCAGAAAATAAATCACACGGTCTGTCTAAACGCAAAAAGTTGGAAAAAGTTATGAGGAAAAAATACCTATTCATGCTTGTGATTTTCCGAACAGCGATGATGTAAACACAATGCACAAAAGATGCAGAGTTCTTAGTCGTCGTCAGCCTATGATGTCTTCTTATTAAAAGAGTGGCTTCAGCAAAAAGATGCAACAACGCTTGACCATATCCCATATATGGTCATAGCTATTCAACGGACACGAAAATCGTACGCCATATGATGACGTATTATCTTGACGTATGATCTATAACAAACACTGTTGTTTCGAAGTGAACATGGATGATCTTTCTAAAATGCCACACGGTTCAACAGTGAAAATATAGAGGCTGTAGTAAAAGAAACTGTAATCAAATGATTTGATGTTTTATTTGTTAAAGGACGTCTATGGACCACAACAGAAACTGAACATAGAAATTTAATTCATGTTTGTTTTAAGAAATAATTTAATTTATTTAAATAAAATGAGGCTGCTCCTGAGTAACATACACAGAAACACAATTGCTGTACTACAATGTCCAGTGTTCTGCTGATTCTTTTACACCGGACTTTTGTTTTTATGTATTTGTAAGACATTTTTATTAGGTATTCAGTCTAAAATGTCTGCTAACCGAGAGGTCAGTGAAAACCCATTGGTATTTTGGCAATCTGAGCTTAAGGGCGTCAGGATTCAGTAGTGTCCTGTTTTGCGCCCTGTCCTTGTCCTGTGACGTCTGTGTTTTTGCCAGCATCGTTTGGTATGGTGTCTTTCCTTGGTTTACCAATTGAACTTGCAAAAGTAAGTAAAATAATCTTAAGTACTGCCCAATATATCAAACAAATCATTTTATTTGTTTGGCCCTCGACGCTATTGGGCTGGTGCATTGTTTTATTGGATGAAATGCTGGTGATTGGTGGCCTTCCGACCAACATAAGGGCTTAAGAGAACTGGGCATTTGATGGCCTTCCGATCAGCTTGGTTGCTTGAGAGAACTGGGCATTTGATGGCCTTCTTCCCAACTTAGTGGCTTGAGAGAACTAGGCATTTAATGGCCGTCCATCAAGTTTAGTGGCTTGACAGAACTTGGCAACTTAATGGCTTAACATAACTGGGCATTTAATGGGCTTCCAACCAACTGTGTGACTTGACAGAACTGGGCTTTTAATGGGCTTTAGTGTAACTTAGTGGCTTGACAGAAGTGGCATTTAATGGCCGTCCGACCAACTTTGTGGCTTGATAAAACTGGACATGTAATGGGCTTCAGGGCAACTTAGTGGCATGGCAGAAGTTGGCATTTAATGGACGTCCAACAAACTTAGTGGCTTGACAGCACTTGGTAAGTTAATGGCTTCACATAACTGGGGATTTAATGGACTTCCGACCAACTTTGTGACTTAACAGAGCTTTGCATTTAATGGACTTCAGTGTAACTTAGTGGCCTGACAGAGCTTGGCATTTAATGGCCGTCCGTCCAACTTTGTGGTTTGACAGCACTGGGTATTTAATGGGCCTCAGTGCAACTTAGTGGCTTGAGAGAATTGGGCATTAAATGGCAGTCCGAACAACTTAGTGGCTTGACAGAACTTGGCATTTAATGGCCGTCCGACAAACTTAGTGGCATGACAGAACTATGACTTGGCAATTAATGGGCTTCCGTCCAGCTTTGTGGTTTGACAGAACAGGGCATTTAATGGGATTCAGTGCAATTTAGTGGCTTGACAGAACTGGGCATTAAATGGCCGTCCGTCCAACTTTGTGGGTTGAAAGAACTGGGAATTTATTGGGCTTCAGTGCAACTTAGTGGCTTGAAAGAACTGGGCATTTATTGGCTGTTCGACCAATTTTTTGCCTTGCCAGAACTGGGCATTTAATGGGCTTCGGTGCAACTTAGTGGCCGTCCGACCAACTTAGTTGCTTAGAGAACTAAGCGATTAATGGCCTTTAGGAAGTCGTTGTGTAGTGGTGTCTTGGTTTTTTTTTTGTTTTGTTAATGTCATGTCACGTCTTGCATGTTGCCGGTGCCGTTGGGTATTTTCCGGCATCCATCGGGTTGATACAACATCAAATGATTGAAATAACCTTAAATACAGCGTAAAACGACAATCAATCACATAAACAAACAAAGGACTATATAAGCTAAGGAGCATCAGGAAGCCGATTTTTTTGCGGTGTCCTTTTTTTTTGGGGCCTATTAATGTATTGTGGCGTTTTCCAGTTCCCAGCATTGCTAAGGGTGATTAACTTCACCCATTGCACTGGCACGCCATCATCTAAGTGAAATAACCTTAATTATATCTTTAAAATTCCAATCAATCAATCAGTCAATCCATATATGCCTTCAGTTTATGCCTAGCTCAACGCAATCTGTGCAAACTTCCAGTGGTGAAATTAGGAAGACAAGATCGAATTTATCAAGATTGAGTTTAGCCATCCCGCCATAAAAATAAAGTTTTTAAAGTTTTTTTTATATATAAATGAAAGTTAATCACCAATTACCATTGATTATGAGCCTTAAAAGATACCTCAATGGTATATATAACTACGACAGATGTATCCGTTACAAAAATGGAGAATGAATCACTTTTGACAAATTCTGGTCTTCGTTACATCTTCTTTTCTAATTTCCACATGTTATACCTTTTATATATCCCATTAGACTATTTTTTACAGGTCAATAAGGTTATATATAACTATGCATTACTACATTTTGTTTTCATTTGAGTACTGCTTAGTCTAATTTGTTTAAATTGTGTGTGAACTATATACTGATTAATAATTGTAAACGCTTCATTTTTTGTTTCATTTTTAATTTCAATAATAAAAATGTTGCTTGTTATGTATACCAAACTCTAAAGGATAGCTCAAGTGGTTTTGCAGTCATGCTCCGTAAACAAAAGTTAACCCTAATTATTTCTTATTCTTTAATTCCATGAAAACTGCATGGATGTGATTTAAACAGATAAGTTGGGCGAATGCAATGCACTTAAAATATTAAAAAATATAGAGTGGAGACATTATAAACTATATTCTGTTTAAGAGGCATATATAAGTCGAGACTCTTAGAATAACAATAATTGCTTGAAAGCGGTGTTATAGTATTTAGGGCGAGGCGTTGCGCCGGAAATATACCAGACGTTGTTACCCATCATATGTTAAGTTATTGTATAATAAACAATAACTGTCTGAAAAACACAATTCAAACCATAGAAT
The DNA here is from genome assembly GCA_032466195.1 of Katharina tunicata. NCBI lineage: Eukaryota > Metazoa > Mollusca > Polyplacophora > Chitonida > Mopaliidae > Katharina > Katharina tunicata. The sequence continues at coordinate 3,939 of JAVFBZ010208433.1, forward strand.
ATTTGATCATCACATTCCTTTTTTTCAAATTTCTCTTGAACAGTAAGTAATGTTCGGCTTGAAGGACGAAAAACAGTACACAAAATGGCTCCCTGGTGCCACTTAGCTCACTGTGCAACCAGTCACAGGACACTTTCGCTCAATCATCCGAGGCCAAAAACTGTACTTAAGGCGGAAAGATATATTCATAGCCAACAATCATTTGAGTTCAATCAGATAACGGCTGATTAGCTCCCCAAAAGGTGAACATTTCTCCCTTCCAGGCCATTCGGTCATAGATCATTTTGATATCATGCCGATTGAAAAAAAATCCTTTTTTTCCTTCTGAAGAGGAAACCAAACGGAAACGTTTGAACAGAGAAGCTCATTGGATTAGAACACTTCAAACGTTGTATCCATTGGGTTTCAACCTTGAACCCGGTAAAGGATCCAGGGTAGACATTATTCCTTTTGTATTACAATATGATCAGTCTAGCAACAGGTTTGCAAGTCTCCTAATACAGGAATATCGAAACCTTGTACCTAAAATGAAGAACAAATCTCTCAAGGACCTCTTGGTTAAGACCACAGGCATTTGTATCAATTAGAGTAATTAACATCTGATTAACGGTTGATTACAACGTACGATTTTTTTACCACGGCCATTTTGAATAGCTATGACAAATCTCACAGAAGCCACTGAACTTGACCTAGTTTTCCAAATATGGAACTCGTCTTTTTCGTAAGACTTCCATATTTGGGAAACTAGGTAACTAGCTATTCAAAATGGCCGTGGTAAAAAAATCTGCCAAACCTCCTGTTCATCGTTTTTCCACCGATTGTGGCAGAACTGCTGGGAATATTGGAAATATTATTGCTGCTACGTAAGGAGGAGACGTTAAACAGGTAGGGAATGTAGTATCGTCCAGTCAAGGGCCAAACAAAGGCTTTATTTCTGGATTATAGGCTGCTTCTTGTGAAGTATGTTTCCTACCTTCTCTTTATTATAGTTAAAGAACAACTACAACGTACGTTGTAATCAACCGTTTATCAGCTGTTAATTAATCTAATTGATACAAATGCCTGTGGTTAAGACGAAACTCCCTTCTATATCATATAACCCTTAACTGCCCTCATCTTTATTTGGTAGACTAATGGGTTTACTTTTAGTTGTGCTTATTATCTATCACCCATACCTAATATATATGTGTGTTACATATTCGCCATATATTAATCTTCACAATATACATGTAACATGTATTGCCGTTTCTCGAGATCCTATAGGTTATCCAGAACAACTCGAGATTCAGGTCTATCTAGAAACTTGTCTCTGAGAATTTATCTAGAATATGAGATTATTTAGCGGCTTTAATTAGTCGATATCCCTGTGCCAGTGTGATTACTCTTTATAAAAATATATATCTTTGCTCTTCTGAATTCCAAAAAGAAAAAGCTTCACACAAAAAAATTAATTATGAAAGAAATAAAAATGAGTAAGATTATTTTCTAATCTGGCAGTGAGCCATAACAGTGACAGGGATTTTCTTTTTTCACAAAATTTTTAAATAAGAATTTTTACTCCGGCCATAATATTCCACTAGTGCCTCCTATCCAAATGTAAGTTACTCTAGTTATACAGAAAGTCATTTTGATATAACTAAACTGTTTGGTCAAAATTATAATAAATTGCTAAAAAAAAAATGCAGGATAACTTTTTTTTTAAAGCTCAAATACAGCTTAAACTCTTGAATAGGTATTTCTGGAACACTTCAATGTTCTAAAATTTACAAAAAAATGCCCTGCCTGGAGTAAAAAAAACAACCATTCAAACGTCATGAAGAGAAAAGATTCTCCTTTTTCCGATTTTTAATAGGAACGTAGTTGAATATCATAGGAATGAATATGTGTGATGTGAAACACTACTGAGGCCGTTTATCTTATAGTTCACGCCCTCCATACGGTCAGATAGCGTGACGACATAATCCCATCGGGCTAAACAAATGTTCTTCATTGTGAGAAACTTGAGAAGCGTATATCATTCCTAGGTTGTCTATATCTAGGTAAACCTATGTTTAAAAGTTTAACTCACATACGCACCCAAACATTCTTTTTTGGGGATTTTCACAGAATCACATGAATTATATATATTTTCATCAAAAGGTAAAAGTAAGTGGCATTTCGTTAATTTTCCCCCAGATCTGAAGATTAAAGTAGTTTAAAAACTACAAAAAAAATGAAAATTCTGCCAGAAATTTTAATTTGAAATGTGTCAATCTACTGTCACATCTCAGACACACTTTGATGTACCGACGTCACTCCGAGTCAACCGTGTTAGCCGCAACCATTACAAGGTTCAAAATGTTGGCTCGTTACAAAGAAAGTCATTCACCGCGGCTGGATCAAAGTGATTGTGAGCAAATATGGCTCTTTCCGTTAAATTCCAATAACTGCTAGATTTATCCTGTTCCGTACAAGCTTTGTACCCAATGAATAATTTTTATTTTAACGTGACTGTTTTAAGTTTTGAACAAACATCAAATCTTGTAAAATTCAAGGCAAACAAAATTAGTTGAAAATGATATATGTTGGGTGCGTATGTGACTTTAATGTCGCCATGGAAACCACAAAATTTATCAAAATTACAAAATTAGGAATGTAGTTCTGCGTACGATTGATGTGTATGCAAATTGTTAAAGCCCTCTGTGGGGCAGTTTAGCTTATATCTTAATAACAAGGTCTTCACAAATTTTAGTGAGATGACCTATTTTAAATAGGAATGTAGTTCAGTGTGAGATTAATGCGTATACCAAATTCCAAAGACCTGTGTGAAGCGGTTAAGTTTATATCATGTTCACATGGTCTATATCCAGGTAAACCTACATGTATTTCTGAATAGAAATGTTGACGTGGAAACCACAAATTCTATAGAGTTGACCCCATTTTAAATAGGAACGTAGTTGAATGTCAGACGAATGCATATGTGTGGTGTGAATCGCTACGTGATGCCGTGAATATCTAGTTCACGCCCTCCTTACGGGCAGATAGCGTGACGACATAATCCCATCGGGCATATATCCCTTGGGATATCAAAGCCAAGACATATCGAAATTATCATCTCATTAGTGTTGGCCGTTAATTAGGTCATCTCTAACACAAAATGACCCAGCTTCTTCATCTCTACTCAGTGCTATAGCAAAACAAATATTTATTACCCCTCAGAGTATTTTGATTGCAATCTATTGGTCAATGGCTTTCCCATAGTATATCATATTTGGTTGTACATGCGCTTAATTTGTCCTAATACGAAGTTAACAATCTGTCATTTACTTCACATAGAATAACGTAAAATAAAAATTCACTATCGAAATGAGCTGCACATCTTATGCCAACACAAGTATAGGTCATTCGTATTAGGTTAGTCAACAACAAAAGACAACCAGTGCTTTATTTGAATGGCATTTACAAGTTTTTGTAAGATAATAACACACACTTAAGAACGGTTTTGGCTGGAGAATGAAACGTCGCCGTAATACACATCAGAAGTTGATATCCACAGAATTGTGTGTTCGTTATTAACCAGTATACTTGGCGCTAAAAATATTGTTTCATGATCTTTGCAAACGTATTGGCTCTTCTAGGTAATAAAATGGTTATGACGTTTGTTAGGGGGTACACCGTACATATCAGAGCCTGCAAAGCGGTCTTAGCAACTAGACCGATACGTATACCTTATCAATAGGCCCAGAAGTTGAAAATCCATAAAAGTACTGCCTAGTATTTGTTTTATTTTCTGTCCGGCAACAACTTAGTTTTTTTTTTTGCCATCAATTAAAGCATTTTCAAAAATTCTGATAAGCTACTCATCGGATTCCCTCTAACTAACCTGGGTACAATTATTAAGGGATGTATTTTCATTAAACAATTTTTAATATTTAACTTATAATACCCAAAAAAGTATATACCATATAGGCAAGATACTTCGATCCCAAGCTATAGGCTAGAATCGCCTTTTTGTAACGTGCATGTAACCTTAAACCACAGTCACTCGAAACAATATTTGGAGGTTTTTTTTAATAACCAACCAAATCGTATCAATTGTAGACCATCGAAAACGCATACAGCAGAGACGATGGGAAACAACACTGCGCCCAGAGCGACACCCACAATTAAAGTATTTCACAACATGTCTACCGCTTGCTTAAACACCAATTACGGCACCAAGATTCAATATTCTGGTCATATACGGTTGCTGGTTAATAATCATAATTTAATTGTGATGTCAGGTAAGTCTTGTAAATAGTTTGTTTTTGTTTGTTTTATTTTCTTGCAATTTGAAGCTGCCTAAAAATCCAACCTCTCAGACTTGGAAGATGTTTGAGCCCATGTTCTCTAGGACTCAACATTTAAAATGTGTGGGTCCAGTTTCAAGGACTTCCCGGCTTACAAACTTTTTCGAAAGATAAAATAAGGTTTGCAACAACAATACGAATTGCCAGTACCAAAAAATGAGCTATCATTAGCTGATAGACTCCAGCGATTGGCCAGCAACAACATATTACCGGTGGAAAATGTCTTTCCTTTCTTGCCTTATATTTCGGTATCAAGAAAGCGAAAATTTTTGCACACCGAAAGTCACGTTGATAGCTAGTCTAGTGTATTTCATCGGGTAAAGCATCATTCTCATGACGTCATGTAAAGTTGTTATGTACCGTGCACATGTCTGGCGTCGTACGTTTACCGCGCTGAAGTGAAGTGCGTCTTTCTGCAACGTCACAGTAGCAACGAAGGCCGTTGAGCAATATGTTTCAAAATGTAATTACAAAAATTATTATTCAACGGCGATGAAATATCACTTTTATCGGTGAAATAAATCCTGATATTTCATCAACATTAAAATAATAAAAGAGGTTATAGCCTACATAAATGTCAAACTAAAAGATTAATTTATACCCTGCAACAAAGTAATAAGTATAATAAGCTGATACGTTCGGCAACGTTATAAAAAAAAAAATATTAAAAAGAGAGTGATCCCAAGTTTACTCATTTTCACCAAATGGCAGGAATATGGTCCCAAGGCTCGTTCGTGTCACCTGTCTTCGCTTTTATATTTCTGTCTGGCGGTAGTTGGTCTATAGGCCTATAGAATGCTCTGTTGTCCAAAGCTACAGCAATTTTACTCAATAGGCCTACTTAGATCCATGCAGAAAGGTAGGCTATAATCTTAGCACATGGGGCCGGGCATATAAGGAATTACACAGAAGCGTTTAATTCGAGTCAATATATATGTGACCGTCAAATAAACCTATGGCCGCCCGATTACTGACAATTTCGTTACCTATGTGTCATCGCTCTGATCAAATGTTTATAAGTTAACTGCATAAGCCCGCTCTCTGGGATGACATGGTGAGAGAATTCGCGTTTTCACTCAGAATTTCGTTCAGACTATTATACAGTCCAGGACAGTTATAAACGCTACCCCGTGCAGGAATTTATTTAATGGCTATGTTCAATGTTCCGTAATGTTTCCTTTATCCTTTTCCATATTTTATAGGCCGTCTTCCTTTTCTATATTAATCGGCCTGCTTCCACTAATGTTATTGGGCCAAAACATACTTCGAAGGCTCAAATATTTAGTGCACATTTTTACTAAAATGCATACCAGTACTCATAATGATGTAGAGTATTTATGCAAATTTCCAAAAGGAAATTGGAAACTCTCCCCCCAAAAAATGAAACAATGACAAGTGAAAAAGTCATATTATTATGTATATATTTTGGAGGTAGGCTACAAACGTACGAAACCTCTCAGGGGCGGATACAGGAGAGCAAAATGGCTAACAAACAACTTCTCTTATTCTAATTAACGTACGTGGTATTCTCAAAGTTCTACCATCATTAGAACCCCTTGCGATAAATCATTCAATCAAACTCATAATTTGCCAATGCACGTCCACAGATTACCTGTAGGCCTACACATGTGCACCTGCCCAACACATTTCCTTGTTTGACCCACGCTTACTGACTTTGAGATGATTGATAATTTGCAGGTCCACGGTGACCGAAGTCCTTATTACTAAGCCAGGCATGTATGCATGCGAAACTTTGTAGATAATAAAAATACAGTTCATGGTAAAAAAAAAATAATCTATATATACAGATATATTAACGGCTGGACGATTGTTTTGCACCCATTCACAAACTAAAAGGGTGAGGCAGATTGGACTGTCGTTTGGAACTCTTCTGTGATTGGAGGCCAAGAAGTGTTATACCCAAAAGCAAAGAAATTTTGACAGACGCTGTAGTTACAAAACACTTTCGTCTTAAGGCATAATTTCTGGTTGTTTAAATAGTAACCAGAGTGTTCAGAATGGAGGTCATTACTCTGGTCTATGTCGGGATTCTAGCGTTAATGATTTGCCTGGTTTTAACGGTCTTGCTCTTACTAGTTTATTCAGGTCTGTTCTCAACAATCGAAGTCGGCGCGGGAAAACCACCGATTGGGGAAGTGGTAATTGCTTACAAATATGCCCGGGGACCCTACAAAGAATCTGGTGGACTGTTCACTGAAATAATGGCTCTAGCGCCAGACAATAAAGCGATTGGTGTATATTATGATGATCCCAAACAAGTTAGTAGATACCTTCTTTAAACAGTATATTTGTGACAAGAGTTGTTTTATAATTGTGAATTAATTTTATACCTACCTTACTGGTTTAAAACATGTTAATAGAAGTATGATATCACAGGCTCGTGAAGCAAAATTTAGCTCGCTCATGTCTATCAGTGTCTATAGTACTATAGACACTGATAGAGATGAGCGAGCTAGATTTTGCTTCACAGGCCTGTGAGTGTGATCATATCGAAGAATATTGTACTCCGGAGTTGAGTTAATTGTTATCAACCAATATGAATCTGTGAATCGGCTATTAGTGTTGTGTAGCAATCCTGTTGAATATAATGTGAAATATCAACCAACTTCTTATTTTAAAAAAAACTAGGCTAAACAGAAATTTGTTTTCAATTCAATGAATTTGTCTCAGCTTGGAGGGCAAAAGTAATTGATACATATTTTTTTTAATTAACACCATAACATAAGCACAAATGTTTATGTTAATAGTATTAATTATTATCATTTGTTAACAGGTTGATCCTCAGCAGACCAGATACATAGCAGGTTCAGTTTTGGCAGAAGGCAACCTGTCTGTGGATGAAGCTTTAAAAAACAAGATGATAGAAGAAGGCTTTTTGGTCACAAAATTCCCATCAGTTTCGAATGCTGTAAAAACTTCTTTTCCTTATAAGTGTACACTGTCTATATTTATTGCAGTCGCTCGAGTCTACCCAAGACTTTCTGAGTATATAATGGTAAGAGTAAACTTTTTACCTTGAGGACACAGGTTTGATACCCAATATTAGAGTTAAACTAATGAAATATTCTTGTCCATAGATATTCATGCCCGTACTTTAAGGAAAATGTATCTTCGATTTTGATCCAAATTTTTCAAAAGTATGCAATGTTGAAACACTGTGAACTTATGTCTGATTTTACAGGATAATATGATGCTGTGTTATAACTTTAATAACATCTTTTATTTCAATCTAAATTTATAAAGCAAGTAGTCCGGCTGGATTTGTTAACCCTATGACCTCATCATTAATTTCAGATGTGACAGTTTAATATAGAAATTATTCACTCTCAATCATATTGGTTTGATAATAAGCTTAAGTTTTCTTCTTATTTGGAGTGTTCACTGTTTCCTGTTTTAAGTGGTAATTGGGCATTCTTATAATCTATCTTATCTTGCATATGTAATCTACTTTATATTTTACAGGATCAAAAACTTTGCGCCCATCCATTTATGGAAATCTATGATGGAGAGACAATTTATTTCATGGCACCACTCTCTAGACAAGATGAATTTTATGTTCCTGAAGTAAAAACGGGTTGTGATGAAAGTTTTGTAAGCGATGACACATGCACTGAGGGTGATATATCAAGTCTGAGTGACATCCTGGATGAATCTCCCTCCCAATTGTCCTCTGATGGAGACATGAAAGGTGAGGGTTGTTCGGGTACTGATGTTACTGAGTTGATGACATCTATACCACACAAGGGAGAGCACTCTGATGCTGACAAGATCAAAGACAATGAAGGCTCTATGAATGATTCTGGTGTTAGTTCTGAAAATCCCCAGACCCGGGATTCCTCCTTGGACGGCATCGGGAAATGTGTAGTCACAGAAACGGCTTCTGATCATAGTGAATGTTCCTCCTTTGAAGAAATCCACCTGGAACATGTTGAACCAACTGAGCTCTGATTATTGCAGTTCTATTAATCTGCTTTTGTACCTTATTTACATGTTGCAATATTGTGACATAATATATAAACAGGTACATTCTATTGAGCTGAGTAAATATTTTGTCCTTGATATAATGTCCTATTTATATTTTTGTCCTATATATATATATGTGTGTGTGTACCATAATAGCAAGTTGTCAGCATATACTATATTAAGATATATCCATGCACACCTGAGAAAAGATACCACAATGCCAACATTTAGGCATCATTTTATGTCTTGGCCAGTTTGTAGTATGTGGTAAACACATTTCAGCTTAAAATTTCTTTTCACACATTTTATTAAAACAACTTCAAAAACTGGAAAAATATATATAAAAATATGTAAAAAAAAAATAACTGATAATTTCATGCAGGTAGCCCTACATTTTCACAGTCACTATCCATAGATGAATTTATACAGATGGTGCTAAACTGTCGGTCCTCAACTATTGATGAGTATATAATGCTAGTGCCACATTGTTACAGTGGTTAACCATTGATGAATGGTTACAGCTTGTACTACACTTTAGTCAATCATCTTTGACTGTTGACTTTCAATCTACATCCAGCTAGGGCTTTACTGTTAAAACCAGGAACCATTGATAAATATACACAGCTAGGGCTTTACTGTTACAGCCAGAAACCATTGATAAATGTTTACAGCTAGGGCTTTACTGTTACAACCAGAAACCATTGATAAATGTACACAGCTAGTGCTATGCTATTACAGCCAGAAACCATTGATAAATGTACACAGCTAGGGCTATGCTGTTACAACCAGAAACCATTGATAAATATATACAGCTAGTGCTATGCAAAACCAGAAACCATTGATAAATATATACAGCTAGTGCTATGCTGTTAAAACCAGAAACCATTGATAAATGTACACAGCTAGTGCTATGCTGTTACAATCAGAAACCATTGATAAATATATATAGCTAGTGCTATGCTGTTACAACCAGAAACCATTGATAAATGTACACAGCTAGTGCTATGCTGTTACAACCAGAAACC
>JAVFBZ010208455.1:0-11640 GCA_032466195.1 Katharina tunicata
ACTTAACTTATATACAGAAATTTGATACACATGACAAAATATGAAACTGGTATTTTGATTTTGTCATGTGTATCAAATTCCTGTATATAAGTTAAGTTTCTCTGTATGATATTCACTCCTGACGATAGTTTGACAATAAACCGAAATATTGAGTCAACATGAATCTTTCTTCATTCTTTGCAATTTCCTGCATATAACAAATACAAACTGTGTTTAGGAAACATTCATTGGTCTAACTATACCTTTTGGATAAAATCTTTGAAGAAAACAATACTTACCTCTTCTTGGCCAAAAGTAACATTACTGAATATCACAGGACTGGATTTTTCACTTATGTCTGGAAACAAAATCAATTTATTAAATTCCTGACCAACTAAGGGATAAATTGGGAGTAAATATAAATTACCCTTAAACTGATTTAATTTTTTGTCATTTAAATTGAATTTTCATGTTATCTATATTCTAATTTTGCAAACTTATCAAAATATTTCATGGGCAAAACAAGCACTTACAATCTTTTTAAATAGTAAAATAAATTACAATGAACATTATCTGTAATAGAAACAAAGACCTCGAACTGTAATATGAGCTTGTTTGTTTGCTAGATTGAGGTTTAATGACATACTTAAGGTTATTTCACTCATATGGTGGTGTGCCAGGCCAATGGGTGAAGGAAACCACCCTCAACGTTTAAGTTTGTATTTATTTGATTGTTGTTTAATGTTGTAGTCAGTAGTCCATTCTCAACATAACTGGCAACAAACGAACAGTACAGAACAGTTACAGGACAGTTACAGGACAGTTACAGGACTCCACAACAAATCAGTTTCATGACCCCCCTTAGCTAAGAGAGCACCAGGGCACAGGAAGCTCCCACCCAACCACTCACAACATCAGCCTTAAGCCTACCTTCTGCAGAAGGGCCACACTGGACTGCTTTCAAACACAAATGCATCGTCTCCTTGTTTTTCACACTTACTTCTTAAAATATAAAAGCAGAATTTTTTTTAAAATAAAAAAATGTTGAGTTTATTTGTAACAGCTTACACAAATTTAAACTTTCTGAATGGCTTATACATAGAGCATAATTTAACAAGATCATGTTTGAATTGGATCGTTACTTTTTGATTAATTTCTTACAACATTTCGATATACACTGTTTATTTTCCGATGTTATATCAACAGGACTATATGTCCCAATTACAGATCATTGGCCAGCTTTTTTGTGGGAGGTAAACTGGGTATACCCAGAAAAGCCACGACCTTCCCCTGGTAGCTAGCAGACCATCCCACATACAGTCTGAGCGAGTGCTTGAACTCGCAAACACAGGGGTGAGGGGGATCTGTGGATCACGAGCGTACACTCTAGAAATGTGCGCTCTTGACCACTCCGCCACAGAGGCCCCTAGGTACATGTAGTTCTCAACTTTTTTGTGGTGGGTTGTCACTGTCGTCATATACATGTAAGTGAAATACCATTGAGCACCGCATAAAACACCTATCAATCAATCAATTAATCAATCAATACTTAAGAGCTTCATTTTACCCCCTAGCTCACTGAACCCCATGGCACAGTAACCTCTACCTAATACTAAACTAGGCTCGTTTCTAGTACTAACAAGCTACATCTATACTCATTGTTGTTTTATAGTACTGTTTCCGCAAAACAAAGTGTGCTGGAAAATGAATGGTCTAAATTTTGCTACCAACTAATTTAAAAATAAACACAGAAAAAAAGTTTTCACAGCGCCTATTGAATTAGATACAATATAGTAAATGGAATCGAAGCAAAGACAGATAAAATCATGGATTTGACGCTGTACTGAAGGTTATTTCACTCATATGAGGGAGTGTCAGCCCAATGGGTGGAGAAAACCACCCTTTACAGCCCAACAACACAAAATACGCCATGATACATTTAAAGGACACAAAACAGGACACCACAAGAAATCCGCATCCTGATGTCCCTTAGTCCTCTAAATATGACAACAAAATCTTGTTAAATCTGTTTACAACTCACCGGTGTCATGTGACGTACTGAGGTGTTGTATCATCCAATGAGAACTTGCACAGGTCACCTGACTAACTTGGATCTCCCCTAATGGAGCATAAGTTGCCTGGAAATATGAAAGTCTCGATAAGATGCTAATTACAGAAAATTATTTACAATAAAAAAATTCAATATTTAATCCATCCAGTACATCATACTCATTAAGCGAAAGCGCAAGCAAATTAAACGTATCACACAGTGGGCAGGTTGAAAGGAAATAAACAAAAAGTGACACTGGCAGGTCAAGCTGGCCAGATCGCAGAGGAGGTGAAATGTCACAGCCGCAAAAAAGCACAATTCGTCCTTTTCTTCTTCAATGCTAACTGTGTGCTGATGAAAAAAGAAATATTCAATTTTTCAGTTTATTTTGTCTTTCTAATTGTCAAGTGTGGGGTTCAACTTTTGCAGGGTTTAACTTTTGTATAATTTATACAGAAGCATACAAACTGAAGGGGGTAAAATCTTCTCGCCTAATTTTGCTGGACAAAGAGCAGCTTTTACGGGAGATAACTCTTTTTTCTAGTCAGCAAGTTATTCATACGGTCCGGTCGGGTTTCCCAAAAAAAACATATTTTTACTTTGCGCCTAAACTAAAACATAAAGTTATTATCCTGTTCATATTGATAATAATTTGATATGCCAGTCATAAAAGGTAAAATTGAAACAAATGAGGAACATAGGTATGTCACTTTAGGTCCGTACTCTCAAGATGAATTACATTATAAACAGCAGTGGTGTCCCTTGACTGAGATTTTTCTTTAGTCTCATTCAGTCCTTTAGCTTCAGTAATGAAACTACAAAATTACAATTGTAGAAATTGATATTCCAAAACAACTTAAATTGTTGATTTAATTTGCTTTCTTTTTACATAAACTTTTCCAACTAACAGTTATTAATTTTTGCTCAATTTCGGTTGAAAGAAGTCTGACAGAATAAAATAAATCAAAAATCCACCGGCTGTTCTTAAGTTTTGTTTTCCTCAGTTCAACAGACTGTTAAAAGATAACTTAGATCTGAAAACCAGCCCAAGATCTCAACATTAGATGTGTTTTAGGATAATAATTCAGAAGCCACTTACCAGGTTCTCGAGGTCACATGATATGAGGCAGACATTTGATTGGTTAGATGATGTATCTTCTAGGCTTTCACTGGTTCTAAGTGCTAATGCTTGTACTCTCAGGGATTCTGACGTGTAGATCACAGCCGTGTGACGTAAAACCCGATGTCTGAAATCAATAATTGACTCCTTGCATATTTGTCAGTTCATTTTGTCAGTTGAGCGTATTTTCAGTTGGATCCTTTTGGATTTAATTGCAACCAAATGAGCCGCAACGTTTGACACTGATAAATCAATCAATCAAGAGGAAAACAAAAAGGAAACTATTTTTAATTGCTAATTTTGGTGTGAAAATATACATATATTAAAACAGTCAGGCAACGATGAATATTCAAACTTATCAGACTATCACAGAGGCCAACCAGACAGTCTACACCACAGTCCACGTTTCAAGCGCCATTGTTCACCAAAATTAAGATTATTTTATTTCATAAAATTTAACCCTGTACTACGCTGGCAACATGCAAGGCAGTACAAAACATTAACACAACATTATGACAACAAATCGGCGTCCTGTGACCCTAAGCCCAGAAAGCACCAGGGCACAGAAGGCTGCCACCCAACCACCCGCCCCAAAATTAGAGCACATTCTCTGGAATCATATGTATTACATATTTATTTGCAAGCTTAATTTTCTAAGCTCAGGATTGATTGATTGGTGTTTTACGCCACATTCTCTAAGCTCAGGATAAACTGACAGAAACTAAATCTGCCTCACCTCGGGAACACAAGCTAAGCGTTTCAAGGATTTTTATAGAAAATACTAGAATGTCACCAAACCAACACATGTTTTGAATTTTTTTATTGACTTTTCTGTTTGATTGTTGTTTTAAGCTGTACTTGAGGTTATTTCCCTCATATGACGGTCGTGCCAGTCCAATGGGTGAAGGAAATCACCCTTAAAGACACTGCTACACTGACAATACTAAAGACACCACAGTGCATTAACAAGATGAAAAACAAAACACCACGACAAATCGGCTTACTGATGCTTTTTAACTTAGAGAGAACCAGGGCACTGGAGCCCAGTGGTTCAGGAGTAGATGTTATTTGATTAAAATTCTTCCTGACTGAAAATGCTCATATTAGCTAAAGAAATAAGAAAAAAACTCACTTGACTTTAGTTGTAGCTTCTAAAGATTCATAATAAAATAGGAAATCCACTTCGTGAACACCCCCTACTGAAGCCCCACGAATCCACATGGGCACTGTTATTGTACTTCCTGGCAGAAGAGTTCCACTCGGCAAGGGAATTTCTAATACATTATTTATACACTGGTGTTCAACAACAACACAATTAGCAGTACTGTCTGAATTTAAAGCACTGTTCTGCTTCTGAATACAATGATAAACAGACTGATCGTCCCTGCCGGGTAGAGGAGTTCCGGAATGATTGCCGCCAAATGTGTAAAATTCTGGGCTGCTGCATGCAATGGAAAGTTTATGTAATGCCCGTGTTCCAGAGTTTGAAACCTCCAAAGAGACCTGCCGAACTTCACCACAGAGTAGAGTGTCAGGAAAATCACAAAAATGAACCTGTAAACAACCACCAAAAATAGCTGGATTAATTCAAACGCAAAATATTAGAACACTGGAAAAATTTGACTGATTGATCGGGGCTTTATACCCTACTTAAGGTTTTTTCACTTAAACGACGCCCGGCCAGTCCAATGGGTGAAGAAAACCAACTTAAGTAACGCCGGCAACATAGAAGACGCCACAATATATTTACAGGACAAAAACAGAACACCACAACAAATCGGCTTCCTGATGCCCCTTAGCTCAGACAGCTCCAGGGCACAGGAGGCTCCTTCCCAATCACCTGCTGTAAACAAAAATGTTTGGATTAATTAATTAATGTAAAATATATACATATATGCAGTACAAAATTTGAAAATCACAAGGAGTTACTTCTGCTAAATCTGTTGGTTTTTTGGAGTCCCAGCACTCCACTCATATGTAGCCTGAAAAGAAACCATCTTTCTTGGAAACAAGTAAGGATGCAAGGACCCAAAGAAAGTGTGCAATTTTACAAATCATGACATCACAACAAATTAGATTTCCTATCCCTTATTTCAGAAATCTTTTTTTTTATTCACGTAAATTTATTAAAACTGGTTTGTAATTCTAACTATTTTACTTTAACTAAAAAATGAGTTCCTATCACTTTTTCAAGCAGTTTATTTATTTCCTGTTTAACATTGAACTAATGGGTATTTCACTTATATGAACACATTGGTACTGTTTAGCGGAACATTGAGAAAAGCGAACACCTGAATTTTCATGATATACTGTTTGTAAGCTACAGAATAAAAGTCATTGTGAATTAACCCACCTGTAACAGAGGCATCATGGGATGGATTACCAAATCAAGGCGTCTGTCAGGACCATATACTTTACTGGTTTTCTCTTCTTTGGTCGAGTTAAGTCTCGGGCCTTGAACCTCTAGACGCTGTTTCCCGCGTACAGAAATCCCACTGATATAACTAGGTTTAGCATTCAATGGTTCAACACCGGCAATAGTAACACTTTGACCTTGTGAACCAGTTCCAAGGTTATAGGCTAGAGCAACAATCCTCAGTTCTCCCGTCTGCTGGGCAGTTAGAGTAAGGTAAATCTAAAAATGCGAAGATAAAGCAACATTTAAATAACTATCCGACTTCAGTATAAATACAGCAGTTTCAGAACAGGCATTTATGTTAAAGATATTCCTCACATACTCCATAGATGAAAGAAAATTAACAAACAGTAATTAACTCACCGATTTATTTTCTTTGCCCTGTAGCATCACTTCAGGTATAACTTGGGTGTTGATTATCTCGTCAGATATCTTATTCTGAAAACACATGAAAAGATTGTTTGCTTGTTTGTTTGGGGTTTGACGCCATACTCAAGCTTAATTTTACTTCTATGACGGCGTGCCAGCCCAATCAGTGAAGGAAACCACTGCTAACGACGTTGGCAACATGCAAGACAGGAAAAAAAATACATAACATTATCAAAACAGAACCCCACACCAAGTCGGCATTCTGTCCCCCTTAGATCAGAGAGCACCAGGGGGCTCCTTCCTGCAACATGAAAAGAGCAATCTTATCAAGACATGAGCTAAAAAGAGGACTTTTATTTATTTAGTTGATTGTTGTTTATCACCTTACTCAAAGGTATTTCATTTATATGATGACTTTGCCTAATGACTTGAAAGACACATTAAATGTTCTATTTAACGACAAATTCAAAACATATTCTGTCTCATTCTATTTTTTGTAACCAAATTTTTTTTGGTCTCATTTTTCAAGGAGAAAACTATGTAAAATTTCAGGAAACAAAATACAATTTTTTTTTTTTGTTTTAATGATGACTTGCAAAAAATGCAATATCAATTAAAGTCTAAAGCTCAGAGTCATTTTTTCCCTTTTCACAACAAAAGTACCCACCTTAACTCCTTCAATCTCATTGGTTATAACTTGAGGTTTTTCCTGTCCTAGGAACTCTCCAGGTATAGAAGGTATAAAACTCCATAGCAACAGGATGTCACTAAGAACAAGTGTTATTTTCAATGGGTTTTGTAGATGGATTTCTATAGTGATTGGTTCTGACAAAAAGAAGATAGAAATGACAATTAGATGTTTTGATTGAAGTTCTGAGTGATGACTAAATGACTCTGGCTAAATGCAGGATGTTTCCAGATTTTACGCATTTGTGGTGTGTTCATGACCTTGAATTGTCTTCATTTTATATAAAACTCAATCTGTAAAATAAACTTTTAGCAGAAGTGAGTTTCTTTTTTTATTTTTATTCCAGCTTTTTAAAAATATATTCAGAAATATTTCATTTGGATTTTGTAGCATGTGTTTAGAATATAGCTATTTAACTTGGGTAGTGCTGCTGACTAAGTGAGGATAGTACCCTATCACATGTTCATTGGAAGTCCTGATGGACCCCTTGGACTTAAACAGATTACTCCTTCGGACTTCTGACATACTTGTTATTCTTACCTCCTACAAACCCAGCAGGGCTGAATCTGTTAAAGGTCTTCTGGGTAAAACACTGTGTTGTTGGTCGGTACATAACGGGGAGGGAGCCATCATTTCCTGCCATTACAGCTGCCTGTTCTAGCTCCTCCCACTCTGACAGATTGGAATTGTCAGAGTCAAAATATACCCCACTAGCTGGTACTTTATTACCTGTAAATACAAATTTGGAAAACGTTTGGCAAATTTCAATTTGGTTATTAAGAGAGATTGTGGTAACACATTGCACTGGAATGTATTTTACTTTTTGGATGGTTTTGTAACGATAATTTCAGGTGAAAAAGAGATTTTAAAATAGATTTTAACAAGTAAATACCAAACCCTTCATAGCAGTGTTAAAGATTCGTGAACTCGTAGAGTCCTTTAATTCATGCATTGTCCCGACCGGCGAATATTTTCAGTCCCTGGGAATATATAACTGATACAGAATTCCAAAGACTATGTTACTGAACAAAGCATCAAGATCAGAAAATCAAGTGAATTCTTATAATGAACAAGAGCGTATGTTCCGCATTTATGTTATTTTGTTTGTTTGAGTTTTTATTTCACTCATATGACGCATGGCAGCTCAATGGGTGAAGGAAACCACCCTGAAGGACTCTGACAACAGACAAGCCACCACAAGACATTTACAGGATGGCAAACAGGACACCACAACAAATCAGCTTCCTGATGCCCCATAGCTCAGAGAGCCCCAGGGCAGATGAAGCTTCTACCCACCAACTAGTATTTAACTGATGGATTTAAAGTAGTGTTAAAAAGTAACCCCATTTTAAATTTTGCAAAACATTATTGTCTGTTTCCCAAAACTATCTGAGTTTGTGTTGAACTCCTCAACAGATTGATTTAATTGGGGTTTTAAGCCATACTCAAGGCTATTTCACTTATATCACGGCGTGCCAGCCCAATCGGTGAAGGAAACCACTGTAAAGACAGGACAAAACATTTACAAAACATTAAAAACAGGACAGCACAGACAAATCGCCATGCTGTGCCCCTTAGTGCAGAAAGCACCAGGCCAACCAACCACCTGAACCACCTCAACAGACACAACCAGTAAAGCAATATGATGATGATTTTGTGTTTGTTTGTTTGTCTGATTGGTGTTTAACGTCGTACTCAAAGGTATTTCATTTATATGACGACGGATTCTCCACTTCTTAATCTGCTCTACTCAATACGGCGGAAAACCTCGTAAAAACCGCCCCCGCGATTGCTGAAGTCACCTAGTGTGACTCCCACATATACCTCAAGTCCACTGGGAGACTCAAACCCATGCGGTACATCGAAGGAGGATCTGCAGTCAGACGCGATAACCACTGAACCACGGCACGGGCCCCGATGACTTTGTGAAATAGCCAGCTTAGATTATCACCTCTAATCGTACCATATTTGGGTGGTGGAGTCCTGGAGACCAGTATTTTGGAGGAGTTGACGTCCACCACTGGTAGTGGTAGTTCGGGTAATGGACACGTGTAGAGGCTGTTCTCACCTAGATTCTGACTCAGTAATTGCTGAAATGAGACAAAACAGGACAACTGTGAACTTTTTCTTAAATTATTTAAAACATTTTTAAACATAAAATAAAATAAGATATTATAGATATTCAACTTCTGGTTTATTTTTGGCGCAACGTTGCGGCCTAGATGCTAAGACCGTTTTCAAGCAATCACATAACGATAACGATGTTTGATTGCTTGAAATGGTCTAAGCATCTAGGCTGAAATGTTGCGCCAAAAATATACGGTACGGTACCAAAAGTTGAATATCCATAAAATCTTATGTTATTCTAAGTGTCTCAACTTCTATATGCCTCTTAAAGAAGATATTGTTAAAAATAATTTGATAAGACTCATTACAACACATAGAAAGTGAAACCTGAGTAAGAGATTGAAACCAGTAACTGGGCATGAGGCGCCTTAATAAAATTACACATTTTGTCGAAGAAACCAAGTCCCATTACTTAAAACTGTACATGCAAATTTACAGTAGGATAGTATAATGACTTTCTATTGATTGTTTGTTTGTTTTAAGTTATTTCACTCATACAAGGCAGCCCCCGCCCTACTTAAGGCTATTACACTCATTTGCGGATGCGATTGGGTTGGAGACTACTCTAAACGACGCTGACAACACAGAAGACACCACAGTACATTTTACTCAGAGAGCACCAGGGCACAGGAGGCACTGACTTTTCATAGTTGTAGCCTACTAACATGACTTACCTTATACACAAACAAATATTCCCTCAAGAAAGCACTCTGTTGTGGTCCTGTCTGTTTGCTCTCAGGTGACAGGAGGTGTTTGAACACAGCTACAGCATTCTCTAATTGCTTCAGGTTAAACGACTGGCGACCAAGAGTAAAGTTTATATGATCCTGGCAGAAAAAAGAAAAAACAAAATTTGTGAGAGAAGGTGTTTAATCACAGCTACAGCATTCTCTAATTGCTTCAGGTTAAACAACTGGCGACAAGAGTGAAGTTTATATGATCCTGGCGGAAAGAAAAACCAAAATTTGAACTGTATAAATTAAAAATATGCAATGGTAATATGTTTTTTAAAACATTTTTACCAAAATTAAGATTTATCAATTGTTCAGGTTCAATGACAACTGAAACAAGGGTTAAGTATTTATTATCCTCAATAAAATAAATTAATAAACAGAAATTAAAGATTAAAAAACTTAAGGAAGCAAATGGAACAAATAAAAATCCACTAGAGTACAGGAAGGTTTCAACACCAAACCATCATTTTCATTTGGATGTTACTAACATATTGCTGAGAATCTAGTCGGCTTGCATCATGAATTGTTAAAACTTTCTGAGCTGACATAAACACAATCCAAATTACACAATTACAAGCTTCGAAATATAAATCTAATACAATGCTAGATGGACAAAACTCTCTACTTGACCAGACAGCTCTCCTGTAAATTTGAAATGTAGAGGCTTGGCTGTTTTCTTGTTAACAAGTCAAGAAAGGACAATGTGAATTATAGATCTGGATAACTAATAACACAAGTAGTGTATTTTTTAAAATAGAGAACTTGATATTTGCTCGACTTAACAACTTTTGTCATCCTCACTCCTGATGTCCAGAGTGTCGAAAGCGTCACGCAAATGAGAAGATCTGTGTATTACGCCAGACTTATCAGTAGAACTACATGTACAGGTTTTGGGGATAACTTACCTCTGCTAAAGACCAGTTCTTTCCTTTATAAACTTGCAATGCCTGAGAATAAGACCTGAGGGCATGCTTACGCTACAACAACAACAGAATTGAAAATCTTGGTTAAAGAACTGATAAATTTGACAGATTATAAAGTGGACATACAGATTGCTAAAACCACCCATAATACTTTGCCAGACATAGAGTTAAGCAATATTAATTGATTGGTTGGTTTTATCTTTCTATCTGTCTTGGCTCAGTGTCTGTCTGACCTAGTGCATCCAGTTTAATAGCCCTGAGTGGCCAGGTTTATTATTTTGAAACGCTCTAGTTACATTTATACACATTTATTAAAAATACGCAGCTATATATATGGAGGTAACATTTGGCAAAAAAAAGGTAGCCCTTACCTGTCCTGATTTACTGAACCTATGGCCTGCCAGTATCATGTGGAATGCGTACTTCCTCACACCCGGGGGTGACATGTTCATAAAACAGTGGGCTGCCTGTTCCAGTAACAACGCACTACGTAAATCGGAATCCTACAAACACAAACAGAATACAAACTACAGCGTTCAGTTTAAATAAGTGTGGAGATTAGGCCACATGAAAGCTCACTGCTTGAACATATTTTGGCTTGTGTTTTTAAGAAAAGTAAGAATTAAACAGAATATTGTTTCATTTATGGAGGAGAACATGCTTTGTGCTACACTGGATCGACTACAATTCATTGATTGATTGATTGATTGATTGATTGATTGAATAGTGTTCACTATGCTCAAGGTTATTTCACGAATATGACGGCGATGTATTCCAACGGTAGACGTTGACTAACACAACCAAAAATATGAAGTCCCTTAAGTGTTATCTCTGTTGGAAACATAATGTTCCTCCAGTGCTAAGTATGACAGCATGAATATAATCTGGAAACATACTGCCCTTAACAAATGGCCGTCGTATTCAAAGGTATGTCTTTGCCATTACCGGCTTGGATAGCTTTAAATTAACTGATTGCTTGATTGATTGGTGTTTAATACGGTTCTCAAGGGTATTTTGCTTATATGACTGCAGTGTTTCCCAGCAGTAAGCAGTGACAGAATTAACAGATAATGTGAAGCCATTTCAATAAGTAGCTCTGTTGGAAAGAAAATGTTCTTCCAGTGTTAAGTATAACATTATAAATATAAGCTCAAACTCTATGATAGAGGGTGATTTATTTACTTAGGGGTTTAACACCTTGCTGAAGGGTATTATAGTTGAGTTATATAATGGT
>JAVFBZ010208455.1:11740-32100 GCA_032466195.1 Katharina tunicata
TGTGTTTTCTAACAATAGACATCGATTAACACAACAAAACAATGTCAAGTTATTATATATTTGTTTGCTTGGGGTTTAACACCTTGCTGAAGGGTATTATAGTTCAGTTATATACTGGTTGTGTTTTCTAACAATAGACATCGATTAACACAACAAAACAATGTCAAGTTATTATATATTTGTTTGCTTGGGGTTTTACACTGTGCTTTAGGTTATTCCACTAATATGATGGTGTGCCAGCCCAATTAGTGAAGAAAACCACTCGGTGACACCGAGAAAAGACAAAGATGCCATAATACTAGGATTGGTCTGAAAACAAGAGGCCACGACAAAACAGCTTCATGATGCTCCTTAGCTCTGAGAGCACCTGGGTGCCGGAAGCTCCCACCAAACCACCCGCAAAGTCATTGCAAGTGTTAGCTCTGTTGGTAAGATAATGTTTCTCCCGTGATAAGCGTGACAGCATTTATGTAAGCTTGTAACATGCTACCAATAGCCACATGGCCCAAACATTGTGAAGTCATAACATAATGCTTTCGAAAGGGCTTGGTTTTAGTGAAATTTGACGACATTTAAATCCAGTCATCTTTATAAATTCTGCTTCTACAGCTCTCATCCTTTGTGCAGTGACCGAAATGTGAAAGAAATAACTCCTTGCGTAAAGTCCTCAATTTGTTTCTAAATAAAATCATCTAGTGAACATTACCTCGCTGGTCATTTTTATAAACTGCATGGCTGCCTCAAAATACATCCCTCTGCTCTTTAGGCACTCAGAACTCACAATGGTCGCTCTTGTGGCAAAAATAGAGTTCCTGACAAACAGAAGTGTTAACTTGGGTGAATTATTGATTGTTTGAAATTAAGTACTACCCGCACATAGCAAAATTACCAAAAAATAACTTTAATAGATTATGAAGGATTTTCAACTTCTGGGTGTATCGATAAACAGAGTATTGAACTTGTTGCTAAGACTGTTCTCAAACTATGATTACAAATTTCAGCTCAATTCGCTTTAAATTGTTCTTTTGTTCAAGTTTATGTGTTCACAACACATACAAGTCTGAATATTGTAAAATAAACAATGGCGGCCATATTGATATTTTTGTGAAATGCAATCCTATGCGCCTTTTTAACTTTGAACTTTTTTAACGTTTGAAGTTATCTGTTAATTTGTTTCCTAGTTGTCGGGTCCACAAGATGCTGTTTACGGACAGACAGTAGCATTTCTAAGTCCCTTTCGGACTATTATAGCGAGGGACAACAATTTTACCTGCATGATGTGAGGTATGTAGTAATGGCTGACTCCATATAGTGATGTGGGTATTGTCTCTGACTGAATATGCCCTGCATAAAAATAGCCAGACATGCCATTTCCTGTAAGAAAGAAATTAACATATCCGCTTTTATTAAGTTTTATTAAGAAATGTCCGTTGTTTCCGTGTTTCTTGCCTGGTGAAAACACTTAAAGGGCAAGACCAGCGAGTTTTGACCAAAACATATTATTTTCCACATGTATTTGGAAAGACAATAGACAGTGTCACATTTGGAACCGTGAAAGCATAGCCGTTTATTATTTAATTTAAAAACTGGAACGACACTTTAGGTACTTGAAAACAATATTGGCAAAAACATTAAGTCTTAACAGTTCAACCAGCCATTGCTCTCCACATTTATGTTGACTGCCAAGTAATAGAGATCCCAAAATCTACAAATATCTTAAACACAGTGGCTGTCAATTATATGTAGATATTGACAAACTTATCAAGTCCAAAATATAATGAATCAAATTATAATTTACTTTGATTTTACATATTATGAAACTGACTTGATCGTATTATTTTATCATAATAACCTAGCTCTGTATAGAAAGAGACTTTTGTTGTTTGTTTGTTTGGTTAAGGTTTTACGCCGTACTTATGTTATTTTCACTCATATAACAAGGTGCCAGCACAACTACTCTCAACAGTACTGGCAACAGCAAAGGGCACCACAGATCAAGGACTGGGATTAGACTAACCAAACACAATGCAACATATATGATTTTGTACTTATTTCTGTATAATACAAGCTTTCGGAGAGAACTAAGTCCATCTTCAGGTATGTGTTTGGTTAGTCATTCCATAACCGGATTTATTTGGGATTGGAATTAAATCAGGACTCCACAGACAAATCGGCTTCCTGATGCCCCGTAGCTTAGAGAGCAGTAGGGAACAAAAAGCTCCCACTAACAACTTTTATTTAGGATAAAAGAAACTCCAAAACCAAAAAAGGCGTGTTGGTATAGATAATATATTTTGACTTTATTATGCCATCATCATTTAAACTTTTTATCAGGCAGAATTGTTTGTTTGTTTGTTTGTTTGGTGCTTAACGTCATACTCAAGAGTATTTCACCTATATGACGACTTACTTATCTTAATAATTGCCTTGCCGGTGTATGGTGGAAAACTGGGAAGAAACCTCGTAAAAACCACCCTGCGAACTCCGCAGCCACCGGAAAACTTCCCTTATATACCTAAGGTCCACAGGGGGGACCAAACCTATTCCGGGTAAAAGGAAGGAGGTTCCTGTGTATAGCTTGGTACCAACTAGCGCGGAGGGAGGTTGTGTATAAGATCTGGAAATAAGTCCTGATGGATAACATCTACTTGGGAATCAAAACATACCAACGCTCCTGCGTAATGTAACCAGGCGTGATCATTGTTAAAATCTCTCTTGGCAGTGTGGTAAGTCTGATAAGCGAACTCATACATCTGGAATAGGAACGCCAGGTCACCCAGTCGTCTCATCTGTAACTCCGGAGCCTCGGCCGTGTAACTGTAACCAAAATAGTGATGACAATATTTACAAGTTTCCACAGTTGGAGAAAAATTCCACAAACTGACGTCTCTGATTATATAACAAGGTATTGCCCATGAAACAAATGCCCTTGCAAGACTCTTTCTTCATTTTGTTCTTTATCACACTTATGCATTTAAAAACATGCCTGGGAGATATTCATATGGAAATTTGCTCCATCTAAAATAAAGGAAAGTTTTATGTTGCACATCTACATAAAGAGAAGAAGGTTGTTCATGACTTTCAAGTAATATTTTTACTTGTAACTGATATATATATATATATGGCACTATGGCAATCTGAATTAAGTTGAAGTACTTCAATTCTGTAAAATATTAAAATTTTGTAAGGTTAATCTTTAACCAATTAAAAATTGCTTTTAGTTATTAGACTTGTAGATCAGGACTCACACGACAGTGGTGTTTTGATTGGCTGTAGCGCCCGCTGTAGGTTTGGTTCCACCGAGCCACTTCCTCACACTAAATATTGATCTGTGAATACCTTTTCTGGAGGTTAGCTTGTGAATAAAAAATTGTTAAAAAAATCAGCTTAATATATTAAAAGAATAATAAATAGAAATAAATTCACATAAGGTAACACAAAATTAACACACGGTTTCAATTAATGTTAAAATTTGAGATTGTCATGTAAAATTTTCAAAAATGTAAAACGAGCTGCAGGAAAGACTTGTTAAGGTGCCCTACAACATAGTTTACATATTTTTACCTGATCATTTAGAATTCTCATGGTTCGTTCCGCCCAGGGTATTAAAGCTCGGACTGTAAACTCGTGCATTATAATCCTCAGTCTGTCATGATCACTTATAGTTAAACAGGCTCCATGTGCTAATGTAGTCTTAGATTTCTGTACACTCATACTTTTCTTGATCTGAACTGAACTGCCACTGGCTGAAATCAAATCACCAGTAGCCAATGAGGAAAGAGGTTCTTCTGATGCTGGCCTCCCATTGGTTGAGGAGGCATTGTTCACAGACAATGGATGATCAAAGATTTCTCTGCTTGAAGAGGCTGCTGAATCTGAAAAAGCCAATATGTTTATTCTTTATTTATAACGCAAAACTTTGATGCATTAAAAACAATGCAATAATACATACATTTACATATTTATTAATTTATCTATTTATTTATTTGCTTTATGTTATCAACATAATTTTGAGTATTTCAGGTATAAGACAATTTCTGTCTTTTGTGAGAAACTGACCACCAGAGAGAAAACAACTGTGTGAGGTACAAATTACTAAGACCCCATGAATTTTTTGTTTGTTTGATTGGGGTTTAACGCTGTACTCAAGGTTATTTCACTTATATGATGGCATGCCAGCCCAATCGGTGAAGGGAACCACCGTTTATGATGCTGACAACATGCAAGACAGGCCAAGACATTTGCAAAACATTATTAAAACAGGACACCACAACAAATCGGCATCCTGTTCCCCTTAGTTCAGAGAGCACCAGGGCACAGGAGGCTCCCATCCAACCACCCGCCTAAGACCCCATGAAATTATCTCTGTCACATACATGTACCAATAGTTTGTTTGGTTTGTTTGTTTGATTGGGTTTTAACACAGTACAGAGGGTTATCTCACTCACTTAAATTTCAAATATATAGTTGATTCCATCACACCTTCTGAGGACTAGTTTGATTGTTTGATCAGGGTTTTATCCCATACTAAAGGTTATTTTACTCATATGGCGGCATGCCAGCCCAATCCATGACTAGTTTGTTTGTTTGTTTGATCGGGGTTTTATGCCATACTACAGGTTATTTTACTCATATGGTGGCATGCCAGCCCAATCCATGAAGGAAACCACCCTAAACGATGCTTTCAACACAGAAGACACCCTAGTACATTTACAGGAAGAAATGCGGGTCACCACAAAAAAGTTGTCTTTGTGATGCCCCTTAGCTCAGAGAGCACTAGGGCATAGGATGCTCCCACCTAAACCTCACGCCTCGAAAACAGAAAAAGGATACAATAACCACGTTCTCATTAAGAACATGCGACTTGAGTATAAAAATGGCATAGTTTGTGTTCATTTCTAAGACACGAGAAAGAAATACATGGTACCTTCCAAAACTTCAGTAGCATCTTCAACGGACCGTTGCAAGATTGGACTTTCCCCATTGGTGGCGCCCTCTTCCAAGTGAGACGGAAATGCTGAGTCATCCAAGAATGACCCCGTGCTGGCGTCATAATCTGTGGAATCCTGACAGGTTTTGAAAAGAATGAATAACGATGAAAAAGACTCAAAAAGCATACAATTCCAACTGCAAACTCATCTTTTCTCTTCTTATCAAAGTAAATTGTTAATGCGACCAAATGTCTAAAGCTAGCCATAGGCCAATTCTCAATAACCTAATTGAATTTAAATTCAGCCAATAAGAGATTGTGTTGACTGATTTGTTGTCCTTCGACTGGTAAGCATTTAGCCTGATTACAACCAGTACCAAATTTAAATCATCTTCACTAACCAAGGGTTTTATTCTAAGCTACTCTATCTTATAACCCTTGGCAGACGAAGCATCTATAATCGGAATATACAGCTTAGTTGATAAAATCACAGGGAATTCATTACGATTGAACCCGATGAGTGAGCAAGAATGTTGTACCATTGTGACAAGTTTTCCCGAATATACATAAAAATAAATTAAGGAAATTTACGTCCTACCTGACACATAAGTCAATTGCATGTGCTTGAAGGAAAATGTGACTTTGCCTCAATCATAAGAAGGTGATGAATGTATGTTTGGTTGAAAGCAAATTTATTTGTAAATACTGATAGATTTTTGTTTCATATTTTGATTGTATTTATTTAATATTTGATTGGTGCTTAATGAGGTCCTCAAAAGCATTTACTTATATGATGACATCGCGTTGCCGGTGTATATACAACCCTGCGAACTCAGGACCCACAGTTTGTTTGTTTGTTTGTTTGATTGTTTATTGGTGTTTAACGTCGTACTCAAAGGTATTTCATTTATATGACGATAGATTCTCCACTTCTTAATCTGCTCTACTCGATACGGCGAAAAACCGGGAGGAAACCTCGTAAAAACCGCCCCCGCGATTGCCGAAGTCACCTCGTGTGACTCCCTCATATACCTCAGGTCCACTGGGAGACTCGAACCCGTGCGGTACATGGACCCACAGTAACTTCCCTTTTATACGTAAGGTTGACAGGGGAGAAACGACCTTATTCTGGGTACAGGGAAGGGGACTCAGCAGTCCAACGCTCAACCAACTGAGCCACAACTCAGCCCTAATATTTTTATGGAGTTTATGGATTATGAATACAGGAACCTAGTTAGGTTTATTTTAACAAATATTAATAATAATTAATATTTTTTTTCCGTTTCACAAGTGCAGACAAATTGGATGCTGGTAGGAACTGAAACTTCAAGAATCTGTATTTCTGATGGTGACTTTAAGCCCGCAACGACAACAACAATGTACACAAAAAACAATAAGACAAAGCCATCTATAATCCCTGCTCATCCTTAAGTCTGTATTAACCTTGTCATAATATGAAATGTATCATTAACGTTATTCAGTTATAGCAAAAGAAAATAGTTCAACACAGTGAAAGTTTTGAGTTATGCTCTTAAAACAAAGACTTACATTAACTTTTACAAATTCCAACTGGTTTCCATGGTAACCGTTTTTGTTTTTAAATCTGTATATATTAAAAGGCATCAATTCATCATTTGCTTGTTATGTATACCAAATTCATAGATAGCTCAAGTGGTTTTGCAGTTATGCTCCGGAACAAAAGCTATTATCAGTTAGATAAGTTGCAAAACTGATTTTTATCAGGTAAATAGCTCCTACCAACCTACCAATCACCCAACCTTTATCCAGCGAGATAAGTGGAAATTTGCACAAGCTGAAAGGCCATAAAGGGGGACATTTGTCCAGTGAGACAATCAGGCGCAATTTATGAAACATACAACAGTAATGGGTGCCATAAAATAATAAATGAATCCCACGATAAACACTTATAAGCAAATATTACATGTAAGAATGGCAAGCAACTGTATCTGTGAGGGTAACAAAGGACTTTGAAGACAAAGAAACAAAAATGACATAACTATAAGTGCCCGTGACACATCAATACAGTTACAACACCCAGGTTACCATGGTGACAAACTTACCCAAGATATAAAGACCCGCTGAGTACTTTTTTTGTTGTTGCCCTGTAATGTGCACATAATAAGGGGATTGTTTGCGTTGAACAAAGGATCAAACACTATAAATATTTAATTTAAATTCTGGCCTTGTTTTTTTTTTGTTAATCTGCATATACTGAAACACACAGAATCCATTTTCATAATTGGTAGATGTTTTGACAGATATGTCTGACAAATGGGAGTGGGGTTGGTTGATTGATTGGTGTTTTACATAATTATTTCACTTATTTATAGGCAATGTGCCTGTGGTTTTACGAAGTACTTAAAGCTATTTCACTGATTTATATGGCGTGCCAGCCCAATAGGTCAAGAAAACCTCCCTAAGCGACGCCGGCAGCATAAAAGACGCCACAATACATTTACAGGTCGAAAAACAGGACACCACAAGAAATAGGCTTCATGATGCCCCTTAGCTCAGAAAGCATAAGGACACAGCTTGCTCCGACCCAACTAACCACAAGAAAAGTGAGAAGGCTGTTTGGTAGGTAAAAGTAAAAAACATAAATCAAAATGGTGTTGTTTTAAATTTTTGCAACGTATTCAATACAATTTCCCATTGCTACAATAACTATATTAGAGATATTTTTGTTTTTGATGGCTGGCACAATTAAAATTTGATTCAAGCATTAGACTCTCATAACTCATGCTTCTTTGAAAACTTCTTTCATTACTTTTATTTTTATTTTATTTGTTAACATATTCAAGTTAATTTTTTGGACTCACGATTTCAACTGGCTTTGGTAAGAACTGGCTCCAGGGGTCTGGGATATTTGTGGTGTCGTTTTTAATGGACTCGGCCGCCTGTGGAGATCGGGAATTGATCTGAAGAAGGTGACACACATTAGCTCCAAATGTGGACTTCATACTCTGATAAATAGCTTCAGCTCTGAAAAGAGAAAGTTTCATGGTATTAGTACTTAACGCCAGATTTTAATCAACAGCTTATGATTGAAAACTTGCAGGATACATTGTATACATACAAGAAACTGCCCTCAAAAATGCTGCCAACAGACAAGGCCACCACATGACAAGGGCTGTGCTCAATACAGGACGCCACAACAAATCATTTTTCTGATATCCATTGGTTCAGAGCACCAGGGCAAAGAAATCTCCTCTCAACCACTCGCTACTTTTAAGAGACTTTGCATTGCTGGTGGATGATGGAAAACCTTAAAGAAACTTCATAAAATAAAAACGAACTTCAATTATATGCCTGAAGTCGAACGTATACCGCATACAGTCAAGTAGACTCATCAGTCCGACGGTGTGACATCTAGGACCAGAAACATCGTAAAACAACCCGATTATAATCAGACAATTTACCATACTAATTAAGACCTTGAAGTTGACAGGTAGTCTTTACTCTGTGTATTATGATGAAGTGACACTGGGTCAGCAAAAGATAATGATTGATTGATTGATTGATTGATTGATTGAATGGGGTAACACGTTGTACTTAAGGTTATTTCATTTATGTGATCGCATACCAGCCCAATAGCATACCAGCCCAATCAATGGTGGACACCAGCTGAAACGATTCTGGTAACATAGAAGACGCCCCAATAAATTTACAGGATGAAAAACAGACCACAACAAATTGGCTTTCAAATGCCCCTTAGCTAAGAGACCACCAGGGCACTCCCATCCAACCATATACATGTAAGAAGATGCACCGTATTTATTTATTGTAATAATGTTTGCCTATTTTCATATGTTAGAATAGCAGGACCAGAAGTCCCGATTACAGATCATAAGGCGGCTTTATTGTGGGAGGAAAACTGGGATGAAACAAGAAACCCTATAACCTTCCGCTGGTAGCTGGCAGACATACAGTCTGTGTGGGGGTTTGAACTGGAATCTGTGTGAGGATTTGAACTGGAATCTGTGCGAGGGTTTGAACTCGAGTCTGTGTGAGGGTTTGAACTCGAGTCTGTGTGAGGGTTTGAACTCGATTCTGTGTGAGGGTTTGAACTGGAATCTGTGTGAGGGTTTGTACTGGAATCTGTGTGAGGGTTTGAACTCGAGACTGTGTGAGGGTTTTGACTCGAATCTGTGTGAGGGTTTTGACTCGAATCTGTGTGAGGGTTTGAACTCGAGACTGTGTGAGGGTTTTGACTCGAATCTGTGTGAGGGTTTGAACTCGAGTCTGTGTGAGGGTTTGAAATCGTCTGTGTGAGGGTTTGAATTTGAATCTGTGAGGGTTTGAACTCGAGTCTGTGCGAGGGTTTGAACTCGAGTCTGTGTGAGGGTGTGAACTGGAATCTGTGAGGGTTTGAACTCGAATCTGTGAGGGTTTGAACTCGAGACTGTGTGATGGTTTTGACTCAAATCTGTGTGAGGGTTTGAACTGGAATCTGTGTGAGGGTTCTAACTCGAGACTGTGTGAGGGTTTGAACTGGAATCTATGTGAGGGTTTGAACTTAAATCTGTGAGGGTTTGAACTCGAGACTGTGTGATGGTTTTGACTCGAATCTGTGTGAGGGTTCTAACTCGAGACTGTGTGAGGGTTTGAACTGGAATCTGTGTGAGGGTTTGAACTTAAATCTGTGAGGGTTTGAACTCGAATCTGTGAGGGTTTGAACTCGAATCTGTGAGGGTTTGAACTCGAGTCTGTGTGAGGGTGTGAACTTGACTCTGTGAGGGTTTGAATTCGAATCTGTGAGGGTTTGAATTCGAATCTGTGTAAGGTGGCAAGCACTTAAAGATTTATTCACTAATACTTATGATGGCAGTGCCAATAAAATACTGAAGGGAACCGCACAAAAACCTGGATGATACCACCTGAACTCTGTACACCTATTTATAAATAGAAGTAAAGATACATAAGTAAGGCATAACAATGATCCCAATGGCCTTACCCTAGGCTTTTCATATACTGACTCAATACTTACTTTGCTTGTTCGGACTCAACAACATCGTGAATAAGGACGTAATATTTGAGAATATTTGGACAGAACCATTTTGGAAGCTTCCCAGACGCCTGGTGTTGTTGTTGATGTTGCTGTTGGGATAAAGTCTGAAACTGACTGAGCGGATCAGGGTGGGCTGACGACACTACTATCATACCTGTAAATTCTAGTTAAGGGACCATTTCAAAACATCTCTTTCTCCCAATATTAGGCTTTAAATTAGAATGGTTATTTAATGATACCCTAAATCACCTAAAATTTCGACCATGAAGCTAATACTTTGGAAGCTATTTTAAGGACTTTAAAATAATGTCTGGCAGTCAAAAAACAGTTTAACAGTTAAAGGAGAATCTGGATTTTACAATAAACTTAAATTTGTTTGTTTACATGTTATAATACTTCCACTCCTTGCAAAAAGGTGAGCATTATGCATGGTCGAATTTCTAGGTGATTTACAGTATGCATTTATGTGCTTATTATTTCAATTTAATTTACGTTATTAAATTTTTTGCAGCAACAAGGAAGGCAGTATTAATAAGAATTAAATCATAACTTTTTTTTTAATAAAGGATACATGCTAGAGAGTGATTGAGGAATTCGTGATCAGACGGTAACATCAACTGTAGATAGCACTCCCTGAAGGCTTCAAACCATTGGGTAGAAGCTGAAAATAACAAATTTGGCCATGTGACTCCAACAATTAAATGAAGTATATACACTGAAATAACCAGGAAAAAAACAGGATTACCCTAAATGCTTGACAAATTCGACCCCCTTTACAACTTATAAAACTACATTTCATGGAAAGGGTAAAAAATGTATACATGCAATTTTGAAATGTTGATGAAGTTCAGACTTTAAACTACCAGAAAATGTAAGTTTTAGTTCCAAATTCACACTTACACATTGATTAAATAACTTAAAGTTTGTGCCCTTAGAGGTCGAATTTGTTGAGGATTTAGGGTACATGTATACATAACCAATAAACAACAAAACCGAGGTTGTGGCCAATGGAGCAGTTGTTCACATGCCTTTTTCAGAAGGTAAATGGGCGGAGCTTACAGACACCAAAACTTGACTGTCTCACTAGGTCAAATGAACAGGCTTTCAATCATACTAAGGGTATTTCTTTACTTTGCAACAAATGCAGATTTATTTGTAAAATGTTCAATACATGTCACTGTTAATAATTTTTGGTCAAAAAGATTGGCAAAAGTGGGTGTGGCTTCAAATATTCAGTATTCCTTTAGATACCCTATAACGTCACTAGAATTAGGTTCTCTTGGGATGTACATGTACATGTACCATGCCCTCAACAAGGGAAGACTGAGCTATCCTTAAATTTATTGCATCAGATATCAAGGGGCAGTTGCTTCCCTATCTCTCTCTATCATTTTCTTAAAGACTTGGATGTTTTAAAATTTATAATATTTTAGAAGTCTTTTGTTTGTTTGATTGGTGTTTAACATCATATTTCACCTATATGACGACTTATTATTAATTATTAATCTGCGTTGCCAGTGTATGGTGGAAAACCATGAAGAAACCTCGTAAAAACCAACTCCGCAGCCACCCTGATTTAGAAGTCATAATAAAGGGTATTTCTTTTAAATGCAGACTGTGTATGGTGGAAAACTGGGAATAAACCTTGTTAAAACCACCCTCAATCTCCGCAGCCAACATACTATTTTTTGATTAGGGTTTTACGCTGTACTTAAGGCTTTTTACTCATATGACGCTGGTAAAATAGAAGACGCTACAATACGTTTACATTCATGACGAAAAACAGGACACAACAAATCAGCTTTTCCCTTCATAGAGTACCAGGGCACAGAAGGCTACCATTCAACCACCTGCAAAAACGGGTAGGATAGCTTGTTAAAATCACTATACGATGTCCGCAGCCATCAATAACTTTTGTCAATCTTGCAAAGCTGCTTCCTCATTATATATGTGTACCTAGGCATTGATTGATTTGAGCTTAACACCTTTCTCAATGGTATTTAACTTCTATGACGGTAGTGTATTACAACAGCAAGTAGACGTTAACGAAGCCAAATCATGTGATGAAACTTAAAGTGTTAGCTATGTTAGATAATGTCTGAACATTGGTAAGTATGAACGCATAAACATACTCAAAACATACAGCTCTTAGCCAGAGGACTGGATACCTAAGGTTTGTTTGTTAGTTTGATTGGTGTTTAACGTCGTAAGCTTACTCATGAGTATTTCACCTATATGACGGCTTATTAATTTGCGTTGCCCGTGTTTGGTGGAAAACCGGGAAGAAACCTTGTAAAAACCACCCCGAGAACTCCACAGCCACCGGAGGGAACCTAAGGAGACCAGAAGACAGATGGAATTGGTTCCCTGAAGTACAAGTTATACAGATATATAACAGAATTTCTTGCTCTGTACAAATACTTACGACTGAGTTGCAGATCATAATCCCCCACAACCATCACATTTCCTCTGCCCAGGGGCTCAACGTTTTGAGGATATGCATTCGCAACAGCGTCACTCATCATCTTTCGTGATACAGCGGGCTGTGGCGGTTGGCTGCTCATATCACGAACCATAATCTTCAAGTTTCGAATCGTATGTGGTACATTATTTGGATCTCTGATATGAGCTACAAAAAGTAAAATAGCATTTTTAGCTTACAGTACGCAGAGAAGCTTACTTCCCCCCATTGGACTCGGATTGACCAGACTCAATGTGCGTCCAGTCCCTGGATATAAGACGCACGTCGGACGCACATCGCTAGCGACTTGTAAATGATCGTCCTCAGATTGTAGCCTTCATAAAATCAATTCATTTGCTGCTTTTTGGCAATTATTTTACTGATCACAGCAAACACTATCTGTTTCGCCATTATGTCTTAGCAGTTATCGGTGTACATGAAAACATGAACCATGCGAAAGTCTGGCAGTCTTTTAAAAATATGTGAAAGTTATTATTATATTATTAATGAACGAAAAACCTGTGAAATCCATGTGTCGTGTTTACAGCTGTTGTTCGATACTTGGTAGTCGCCTGAGCCCGGCCTCATCCAAGTCGTCCGATTTTATTTTCACAGTCAATGATAACAAATTAAATCAGGTTAGTTTTTCGTTAAATAAATAAAATATTGAGCATGGATGAGAAAGATGTCGTTAAAACAGGACACTCGATCCGCGTCATGTTTAAATTGGACGCAGATCGATTGGAAACGAGACGCACAACGCCCAAGGATTGTTGGCTTACAATGTGCGTCCGATGTGCGGCTCGGACGCGGATTTGTGTCGGACGAGTCGCGACTTGAGGGAAGTTAGCTTCTGTGCGTACTGTATGTACATGTACATTAACCAGTAACTTGACTGTTCGCCAATGATATAATACAATGGATTGAGCACTGGCTTTCCTTAATAGAACAGACAACTTTTGATAAGGTGTACTATGGATAGAAGCCTGCTTTTGCCTGATTAGAAAAAAAACATTACTTTAACTTTCTTAAGTTTTGTAAAGCTGAGTAATCGGCATTCAAAGTCGCACCACTCTACTAAAGGAAGCAGAGTTGTGAGACATGCCATTTTGATTGTCCACATTCACCAACGCTTATTTTAAGCCAATCAGAATACAACTTTATTTGAAGGCTACAAATAGTTTCTGTTTCTGGTTGGTCTGACGTCACGTTAGCCCAACCCACCAGTTTATTACATTGTAGTCATATGTATCCTTTACTTTTTATGCACTTTTTAGGGTACTGTGGCGAATAAATTTGGTCCGAGGTATATAAAGTATTATAAACAACTTCAAGATTGACAAAAGCAGAATTTGAATTTTTCCTCGGCTTTACAATGCCACAGCGTTGATCATGATGCTGAAAACAGAGGCCTAGCACTTGAGAGTTGGGTGCCTGTGACACGTATTGCTATTTCTGCCGAGTTAAACATGTCGGACATAATAAGTTGTTAATCTTACACTTTCGACTAGATGTTGTAAAGTTATAGTGCACTGATTGAAAGAAACTATACCACTATTTTCACTTATTGTCCACATTCTATGGATAAAGGTATGGGTTAATGATCAGTATTCTCCTCCTTTAAGAACTTAAGTGATGACAAGATGACAAAATGTGCAAATTTTTAAGAATGATTAAACTACAAGTGGAATCTGATGATTAACTATTCCTTTAAAACTATAAATTTATAAATTTCTTGACAACCTTTGTATAACTTTACCTTTTACAGAACAGGACATAAAGAAAGGACCTAGTTACTGGATTGCAGGCAAAAGATGTTACCTATTAGGTTTAACCAATACTTATTTTGACAGATAAAAATATGTATGTTTCTTTTTAAAATTATTTTAAGCTTTTTTCTAGTGCCTATTTTTTTTTTTTAGGCCTATACATTGAAATTGAAAGTAAAAACTGGGCAAGCATTTACATTAACATAAGCTTGCTGTAATATAAAAGTACCAAAAATGTGTGCATTAGAACGAGACAGGATGTTTTCATAATGAACTAAATTGTATTGGCAACATCCATGTGATTGTTTGAATTAAAGGAATCGTGTTGTGATAGCTGTCAAAAACACGAGGTCGTGGTGAAAGGCCCGCCCACTTCAAAGGGCACGTCCAAAATTGCGTGGCAAAACTTGACTGACAAACGGTTAAAATTCCACCCATGCAATATACCATAACGAAAATAACCAATAAATCTTTGGGATAATAAACTGACATTGACAGTTAAAACAAAATAAGCCACGAATATAGGGAAAAAATTGAATCACCTTCAGTTGTCAGTCGACAGAATGGTTGTATCATCTCAACAAATGACAGGTTGTTTTTCTGGCAGAGGCTTTCAGCGTCATTGCTGCACAGGACGGCGACCTGTGGACAGAAAGCACTTTGGATGAACTCCTGAGCAGTCTGCTTACACTGGGCCATAATTCACGATCACAACTTTGCCAAATTATGCCAATATCTCAACACATTTTAATCATCACAGAACGTAGTTCCGTGGAAAGCCATCGTTATCAAATTTGACGTTTGCGCAGATGACATATGTATGTATCTTCCGCTTCCTGAAAAAATAAAGGGACGGAACTCTTCGTCACTTTCGGTACGACGAATCTTCCACTTTCTGTACCCGCGAAGTCTAAGAGAATGTTCTCTGCCTCATCTTAACATATAAATAGTACAATGATGTTGTGTATGATTTATTATAAAATATGCTGTTTAGTTTGTTTTTGTTCTTTAAACTTTATTTTTGAATATATCTTATAATATCTTTTCTTGCGTGTATTCTCATGGAACGGAATTAAATATATGTCAGTGACAATATCGGTAGTGCTTTATTCCGTTCTTTCCATGTTTTGACCGATGACAACTGTCGAGCATAGCTGAAATTGTAACTGTTCTTGTATGTAATAATAGACATTTCGAATATAGCTGTGAATGCCATAGGGTGACTGCTGACTGTGTTATGGATTACGTAGTAGACTAATAGTGACACAGAACTCTGCATCTAGACTG
This sequence comes from Katharina tunicata, assembly GCA_032466195.1. NCBI lineage: Eukaryota > Metazoa > Mollusca > Polyplacophora > Chitonida > Mopaliidae > Katharina > Katharina tunicata. The sequence goes on from JAVFBZ010208455.1 coordinate 27,217, forward strand.
CTGTCCCTTGATCTAATCATTTGGCCTATATGTAGCAATTAAACGCTTTCACGTGACTTGACTCGTATCGACTCGTGACTCGTAGGCCTATATATGTTCGTATCGACCTATCGTTGTGCTAAGTAGTTCTATTTTATTTCTTTGTTTTCTTTGTTGTCATCTTCTCATTGTCATATTTGTGCGGAAAGCACTTGATGTCCTATATATAGCACACGTTAATTTGTATATAATATAGGATACAACTATTGCCTGTATCGGTAAATATTCCGCAAGTGGCCTTAAAATTGTCATTCAGTACACACATGGAGCAATATAGCTGCAATATAGCTCCATGGTACACACAAGCCTTTAATCGGAGGGGACGGAGTTACCGGAGGTATGCGATTGGAACAAAACGAACTGTCGCGATGTATAGGCTGGAAAGATGTCCAATCAAATCTATGTAACAACAAAGGAAATATATTTATAAAACAAGTTGTCCTTTGTTTTTTGTGATCCATAAATATTTATTTATAAATGTAGAGAAAAAAAATTGTGCTTGCCTCCACCCGAATTCGAACAAATGTTTATTTGCCAAGAGTGATCGCACTAGATATTTTTATAAAGAGTAATCACACTGGCACAAGGGTATCGACTAATTAAAGCCGATAAATAATCTCATTTTCGAGATAAATTCTCAGAGACAAGTTTCCACGTGAATCTCAAGCTGTTCTGGATAACCTATAGGCGCATCTTGAGAAAAGGAAATACATGTTACATGTATATTGTGAAGATAAATATGTGGCGAATATGTAACACACATAGAAATTATATAGGTATGAGTGATAATAAGCACAACCTTAAAAATGTATCGTTAAGAGTAAGTAGTAAACCCCTTAGTCTATCAAATGAAGATGAGGGCAGTTAAGGGTTATCGGACACAGAAGGAAGTTTCGTCTCAACCAAGAGGTCCTTGGGAGATGTTTTCTTCTTGTACGCTATAATAGGTCTCTGTGATGTATGGGGCTCAATCATTTTAAGTATATATATTCTTGTACGCTATGATATAGGTCTCTATAAGAGAGGCTTTATCATTTTATAGGTACAAGGGTTGATATTCCTGTATTAGGAGACTTGCAAACCTGGTGCTAGGCTGATCATATTGTCATACAAAAGAAATAATTTCTACCCTTGGGCCTTTACCGGATTCAAGGTTGAAAACCCAATGGATACAACGTCTATGTTCACCAATATCGATATTGAGGCTGTCCTTCAGTGTGTTGAAAATGCTTTCAATAGGTATCCCGATTCACGCCGTCGTTCTACTGAGGTATACTGAAAGTGCTGGAACTGAGTTTGAATGGTAATGATTTCGAATTTAATGGTCAAATATACCAGCAAATAAAAGGTTGTTCTATGGGCAACAGACTCAGTCCCAATTTTGCCTCTATTTTTATGGCAGAGTGGGAACATGAAGCCCTTGGATAGTGTGGTGAACAGCCCCTGTTGTACCTTAGATATTCGGATGATATAAATATCCTTTGGCAGCATTCTAGAGATGATCTAAATCTCTTCATCTCTTTATGAGGTTTTCTTTAAAATGTGTGAGTGGCATTTAGAAGGCGGTAGATGAATTAACACAAGTCATTTCTTATGGATATCAACTTCTGGTTTATTGAAGGACAACGTTTCGATGTAGATACTAACACCGTTTTTAAGTCAAGTGATCAACAGTAATAAACATTGGCATATATATGTGAAGAGAACAATACATAACTTTAAAAACTTAACAAAACTAAGATATGATTTCAAGAAAGGGTTTCTAGTTTTTACTATTAAGTAAGGGCTTAATCCTGCTGGTGCAGTGGAGATTGTTGCTATTAGGTTAGTGTTTGTCTCACTTGGTGGTCGATTGAATTATTGCCTAAGATTAAGGGATCATATGCATTTGGGATAAATAGTCCTTTGTCTCGGTTGATTTTTTGGATGTTACAGACTACAAAGGTATCAATCTCGTTGTAACAGGGATGTTGGATTATAAGGTTTTCTTTAAACCTCCATGCTAATTCTTTTCATCCGCCGCATACCTTTAAGGGGGTTAATAAATCCCAAATAATGTTTCATAGGAATACTAGCACCTGCCACCCTCGCTTCCTTCAACGAGGCCTGTTCCGTTCTTTATAAGGTGCTGATTCCCAGAGGATATTCTATGCGACTTCTTCACAAGATTAAATCTAAAACCCTCAAAAAACTTAACAGTTATAATGTAGACCAAGCTACAGAATCAGTACCTGTACGAAAACACTTAAATTTAAACAAAGTATGCATGGGTAAAGGCATGGTCCACCCCAATTTTGGCATAGGTACAAATATTGTAACCCTTACCAAAGATCTAATCTTAACGGCATCAGATAGGTTCCTCCTTGACAGTGGTCTCTCTTTTGTCCCATCCCCCACGAAATACTCTGACAGAGATTTTAAGATTCAGAAATACGGTTATATATTCGGTTATCGTGATACTTTGGCTAGAGCAGATATACACAGAAGCTGTAATTGGCAGAAAAACTCTTTTACAGAAAAAAAAAAAAAAACTGGTTATGCACCGCCAATAACTGACCCCGAGATAACTTCTAGTGTTGCAAAACTTAGTACAGATTTCGAACCGGTTGTCAATACTAAAAACAAAAATAATCCCACCATTGGAGAAAGACATGCAGTCTATGTCTAAGCTTCGTCAAAGTCGAGATATCGTCATTAAACCTGCTGCGGTTATAATGGCAATAAGGATTAGAGAAATAGGGCAGAGCGCCAGTTGAGTAATCTTGGCCATTATAAAACATTAGATTATCCTATTTGGCCGGAAAACATGATGAATTTCAACGAAATAATCCTGTCTTTAGAGGATCAAAACATCGTCACTACTATATAGGCAGTGGGATTATTTACTTGCAGGACGGGAATCCAAAAATATACTATTTTACATTCTTCCGAAAATCCATAAGCCACAGGAGAAATGTCTTCAACCGTTTATGCCCCCAGGTAGATCTATAATATCAGACTGTGGTTCTGAATCTTACCACATTCTAGAACTTATTGATTACCATCCTCAAACGGAGTCAAACCAATCGCTAATTACCGGCACCCCAGTTTTATCAAAAACACTGAGAACTGAATAAGTTATCTGAAATTCAGGTTCATACAGACGTCATATTAGTGACCCTTGGCGTAGAATCTATGTACACCAACACCGATATTGGGGCAGGCCTTGAGTCTGTTGAAAATGCTTTCCACAGGTATCCCGATTATCGGCGCCCTTCTACTGAGGTACTGAAAGTGCTGGAACTCAGTTTGAAATGTAATGATTTTGAGTTTAATGGTCGAATGTACCAGCAAATAAAAGGCTGTGCCATGGGCAAAAAATTCAGTCCCAATTCCTCTCAATTTTTTTCGCAGAGTGGGAACACAAAGCCCTTGGAAAGTGTGGTTAACAGTCCCTGTTGTACCTTCGATATTTGGATGATGTATTTATCCTTTGGCAGCATTCAAAAGATGATCTAAATCTCTTCATCTCTACTTTAAATCAACATGATCCAAATATTCAACTTCAAACTACTATCAGAACGACTATAGTGTAACTTTTTGGATGTTACAGTCTACAAGGGTGTCAATTTCGCTGCAAGAGGGTTGTTGGATTATAAGGTATTCTTTAAACCTACGGATACCTATCAATTAATTTTTAAGACACTTTTTAGAGAATTATTAAATCCCAAATAATACGGTTTCATAGGAATTATAGAACCGTCGCTACAACGATGCCAGTTATGTTCTCTTTTGGCCAATTTACAGAATCAGTACTTGTACGAATACATCAGAATCACCCTGTCAGGCAGGTCTTTCAAATGTATAAATAGTAGATGTAAGCTAGGCTATAACATACAAGAGAGGGCTTTGTTCGTCGGGGAACAAACTAAAAATGTCTGTCATTTGGCAGATGTTTTAAACTGTGAAAATGTGATATACCTCGTCACTTGTTAAAAGTATCTGAAACAGTATGTTGGAGAAACCAAAAATCCTCTTAGGGTTAGAGTCAACAACCATTTGAGTGCAATCAGACTACAGCTGATTATAGCTCCCCAATAGGTGAACATTTCTCCCTTCCTGGCCATTTGGTCATAGATTATTTTGAAATCTTGCCGATTTGGAAAAAAATCCTGTATTTTCCTTCTGAAGAGGAAAGCAAACGGAAACGCTTAGAGGGAGAAGTTCATTGGGTTAAAACACTTCAAATATTGTATCCACCTTGAACAAGGTAAAGGCTCAATGATGTAGACATAATTCCTTTTGCATAACAATATGACCAGCCTATCCCCAGGTTTGATAGTCTCTTAATACAGGAATATCAAAACCTTGTACCTATAAAATGATAAAGCCTCTCTCATAGAGACCTGTCATAAGAAGAACAAAACTCTCAAGGACAAATTGCATGGTTGAGACTAAACTCCCTTCTGTATCAGATAACCCATAACGGTCCTCATCTTCACTAGTAGACTTATGGGTTTATTACCAACTCTAAACGATACTTTTTCAGGTTGTGTTCGTTTTAACCCATACCTAAATATCTATGTGGGTTACATATTCGCCACATATTTATCATCACAATTTACATGTTACATGTATTGCCCTTTCTCGAGATGCACCCGCAGGTTATCCATTCAGAACAATTCGAGATTCAGGTCTATTTAGAAACTTGTCTCTGAGAATTTATCTAGAACATAAGATGATTTGTCGGTTTTTATTTTTCGATATCCCTGTGCCAGTGTGATTACTCTTGTCATAATACATGCTTATGAAATAATCATAAACTGTGTTATTGTTGCAATCATACTGAATTTGCTAGAAGCTTGA
>JAVFBZ010208456.1:0-13273 GCA_032466195.1 Katharina tunicata
GTGCTGTAGCTCAAAATCAAGGTGGACAAGCTATATTTATTTTCTACAATTTTGACAGCCCAAATGCCCCTCTTTCTCTCAAGGTATCACAATATGCTCAATTATTTTTTTTATACACTTTTTGAAAGGGTGAACTTTGCAAAATTAATACATAAATAGTAGAGGGATTTTTTAGTGGTTCATAACCTTTAGATCAAGATTTCAGAACATAGTGTATTGAAGACATACAAATAAGTGGTCTTGTAGTTTATAGAAACAAATGTTACTCAACTCGGATTTGCGTTTTCCGTGTTTGACATCGGGAAACAGAAGTCAATATAGTTTACTCTTATATGCAACATTGCTTTAATGGCTTATACATTGCGGAAATCGTTTTAGCTTCAAACAATACGGAATCAGATGAGCACGGATCGTGTTTGTAATGGGGTTTTACTGAGGATGTATACAATTATTCCTTGTTATATAACAGTCTCCAAATTGTTATAAACTGCCGTTGAGCTCGACAAAGAAACGACGTGAATCACCAAATGTTTATTTTCTGTATTGTCTATTTATGTTAGACCAACCAATGTAAGGGTATTGGCTCGCTTTACTGTAGGAGTAAAACTGGGTAGAACTACTGAAATTCAATAGTGTATCATACATCAAATACATTTGTTAAATAAGTCTTATTTCCTTGAACCGACAGGGGTTTCATGTTATTTTGACATCTTAGCCTTCAGGCATGTTGATAATATATTGATGCGACTACGACGGTGTTTTAAAGAAAGGAAGTGAAAACACTGGAAAGCAGTACTATTCAAGGGAGCCCATTAGTAATACACACATTTACAGAAAATATCTTATTATTTTTGCGAAAAACATACCTCAAAGGATTATTCAGTGTAGGCCATTGTAAACAGCTTGTATAATATTAAAATCAAACACCAAAATAACATCGCAGACTTATCGACAACTACTTTAGGCGTATGTTATATGCTACGGCGCCACGATGGCGATACCACGAAAGTAATACTGCCTGGGTAATAGGTCTTTACTCTATACTTACATCTCATTAATTTTAAACAAACTTGTATAAAGAGTTCACTTTTAAAAATGCTTGTTTTTGCTGATGTTCGCATAAAATTACCACCGCGAGCATGTCATCGGCCATCAGCACTGTACACTGAACACGAGAAAGGCTTTGGCAGAATTGTCGTTCTTTATCTTATGTCTAACTAGATTCCTTTGTTTATTTTATGCATTAATAATGTATTTTAAAAAGTACATGAAAATCACCATCAGTATAGCACACAGATGTACAAAGCACGAGTTCCTCTTATTTAATGACTAATTACAACTTTATTGCACTTTATTGTCAAAATAATAAAGATGTAGTCGTACAGTACACCACGTGCCGCTCATTAGCATGAGCACACTAAGTCTGTGTTCAGTGTGTTTCTTAAACATATTGCTAATAAGTCATGTTTCAAGCTAACTTTAATCTGACAAAAAGCTGATTTACACTCACATGAATGCAAAAAATATAAATTGCCAAACGTTTTGGAAGATATATATTTCGAGTATAACCATTGAACACACACTATGATGTTCCTTATTTAAAGATTTTCTAAGCAGTGTTCCTGTGGGATTCTTAATTCTATGTCACATTCTTCCTTTATGGTTGGTATGGATTGGCATTTTTTTTTCTCAAAAGTATCAGATGTTACGTCTGCAATAAAAAAAAGCGAACACAAGACTGTAGTAAAATGTTAATTCAAGACAAACAACAATTGCAAAATAGTCTAGAACCTTTCAAAGAAATAAGCTTACAGTGTGCTTTAGACATTTGCGAACTTATTATCACCGTTTTAACTATGTCGTTTTGTTAGCAAGTTTTTGGATGAGACGAATGGCGGGATATTTGTATACATTCATTATGCAATAATACAAAATTCAATCCAAAACTGAATTAAAATTTGACTGAGATAATGTTGACAACAATGCTAAATTACAATCAAATATACAGAAGCAATTATGTACGACATTCAAACGTGTTTTACTCATATTAAAGTAATATAAGAGACAAATAAGGGTTTGATACATACTGATATAATGGTGACAACAGAGCAAAATAACTATCAAATATACAGAAGCAATTATGTACGACGCCTCCACATGTTTTACTCATATTCAAGTAATATAAGAAAAATATCAGGGTTTGATACATAAATACACTTTGATATTTGTTATTTACCATTTATTGTTATTGTAGGACTCCAGGAAATACACTTTATAACTTATAGAAACCAGACGACAGCGACAACTAAACTCGCCATATCTGTTTTTGTTTATTATTTATTCGTCGCGTTATATGTCTGACATGAATGTGTTTTACATCAATGTGTTTATCCTCTTCTTGTTGTCTTTGAATTCCTTTTCACTTGCATCACATTGACAAAGCGCTCAAACTTAAATGACAATATCATTCTAAGACGGCTCATATATCTCTTTTAGGTACTGTAATGTGACGTCACTATGGGTGTTTCTGTCCCCTGTAAGCAATTTCCTTTTCTGAACCAATTAGTGAAAACGGTAAACGCTTCTCTCCGAGGAAATCACTGTTTGCTGCCTTTATCACATTGTGCTCGTTGTGTGAAGAATGTATACATCTGCTAGGCCATACAATAGACTCGCGATTGTTGGTGATTTAGAACATATACTATGTATTATGATAAACAATATGACTTTATACCAGTAAAAACTGTTACTTTTGATCTAATCGTTTCATTTTTTATTCAAATTGATCCTTATAAATAATTGATTAAAATGTATTTAAAGGGACTTTCGAATCAATCACATCTGTCCTTTTATTCTACATGGCGTCTAACGACGTAGAATGATGTAGAGGGCGAAGATATTCACATTTACCTACTGTGTGTCTTAATTATCTGCCATTATATTTAACTTACCAATACAAACAGCAACACTATCGTTATCAACGTGATCTTTAATGGTAAAACAGATACCGTCTACAATGGCAATTCAGTGAGGAACTACTGTTTATAAAAGTTCCCTCGTCTCATGTAACTCTGCAACATTTAATCAGGCGACGAATATGTAATGAGGCTAATTTGGATTGTAATAATGACATAGATGCATGTTTTAGCCATGTCAGTTCCAATGTTTAGAGTGAATTACATACTCATTACTACTAACGTAGCACACTGATTGTTCTATGAGAAAGAGCTAATCGACTTTGTCTGACAAATCCTCACTAACAGAGCTCTCATAACGACCTTGTATCGACCGTGTCTTCCAGATGATCAAACACACACTGTTATTGTTATTGGCTCTGCATTTCCCTTCCTTGTGTGGAAACTACATACTCATCCACACAACTGTTTTTGTTTTTGTTTCCAGTGGGTCAGAGTTAGAATTCTTTGGAAAGCTTTGTGGAACAGACTCTACTAACTGACATAACAAAACCTGTGATGGCCAGATAATAATTATATATTGCAGGATGCGTTCATTTTGGTAATGGTGGACACCAGTGCAAATTGTTAAAAAGCAGCGACTATTACTTAGTGTGTGTTGAGCGTTCAAAGATAAATCAATATTGGTAGTATACATATGTTGTTGGTGACATTATGCTCCCTATCTACGCACGATCCACACTAAAACGAATAGGTGGGGTATGGGATCGGGGATTTCAAAATCTGTTGGATTCCCCATATTTTTAATAGCATACAGACTGTCAACTTGCCTGATACGTGGACAAGCATTTTACCTGTACTTGTATAGTTAAAGTTAAAACTCGTGCAAGATGCAAGAGTAAAACATTGTATTGATTTTCGTTCAAGTAGAAGCCGATGATCAATTTAAAAAAAGAAAGAAATAAAGATAAATATTATCCAGTTTGAGTGCGTGTGATTAAGATTATATATGCAGGTTATCCCACTGAGTACAGTCAAGGTTCATATGTTCCAAACGTGTATGTTGTTAACGTAAATCTTGGTGAGAGTTAAGTAATATCTCTTATCAGTCAACTGATAAATCCATCTCTTATTTAATGCATTTCGTTATCGGCCAGGGGAATGTAAATGACTCAATTAACCTTTGCCTTTTGCATTTTGATAAAGTATTGAAACATGAGGGTTCTGATCAGAACATGTTTCAAAGAAGCTTCTGATTAGTCTTCAGTGAAACTAGTAATCACCACATTTGATCATTTTACCCACATCCAGAATATATTACATCATGTAAAATTTATGTCAATCCATGTCTGCTAATGCTGTATCGACACAAAACCCGTCTGGACAAATGAGTGCTTTAAACCAGCGGACAGTTGAGCCGAGAGCTCCAATAATAACCGTACGGATACAGTTAGTCTTTGCGAAATAATTCTCCAAATATATTCAGCGAACGACAGTCCTACCACACTTTTCAAACAGTGCAAACATGATAAACAAAAAAACGTTATATACTTATTTTTCTTTTCTTCAACTTTCGGCGGCCTTTAGATGGGAAGACGAGCAGAGCAAGAGTACCATTGGCTCACGTTGTATGTTTGACATGTGCTCAGTTTGACACACCAACGACAATGAAATTTTACCTTTAAAAGAATTATGAAAGCAATGTTTATCGGAAAATGTGACGTGACTTTGAGTTACTGGCCAGATGCTGTAGGTAATCTGATCATACAAGACTATATTTCAGAATTAATTAGTAATGAGCATCTATCCAATAGCCATGTGTATCTCAGTCTTCGTTTTGTAAGATATGTGGATTTCGTATGTTAAGTTGTTTCTGGTGTTAGGTGTGTTAGTTATGACATATTGGAATTTGTATAGGAATGTTGCGGAAAAACAGTCATGGCTGATGTGTGGATAGTGGAGGGAATCTCTAATTCTAGTCAGAGTAGAGTATGATTTAGACTTGTAACGACATGGACTAACTCTCCGAAGATTTAGGCTTCCCCGCCTCGTTAAATATTGTGTGTAATTGTTATAAAGTAGTTAATGTACAATGTAATAAAGACTAGTAAAAAACGTAAACATTCTTCTTGCTGTCGATCTTTCCACCACTGGAGGCTACCTGGCTATTAAATAGATTGTAGTTTCATCCCGTTCTTCTCCCAGGACAAACTAGCTCATCTCTTGGTTGTGTAGAACGAACCCGGCCACCGTGACATTAGGCCAGTCACAGATACACCCAGAAGTGGTCAAAAACTTTACAATATGTTTAATTTTATTATATTGTCTCTGATTGAATTTTCAGTTTAGATGGTTGTCTTTTGATATAAGAATTTGGATGATTGTTATAGAATAAGCGATGAATATTTTAAAGTATATTAAATATAGAAATGCCCCATACTAAAGTCAAATCTTAGACGAAATGCAACTATATTTGGGTTTGCTTAACATTCTGCTGGCAATAAGCAAAGACAACATTAAAAGTGTCAAACATTACATAAATCTCAAGCATTTGCATGTCGACGCAAACTATGATATAAACTACGTTCTGTTGTATCATAATTTGCGTCCACATGCATTTGCTTAGTGTTTGTGTATTGTATGGCGCTTTTAATATTTTCTTTGCTTACGTCCTTATGGCTTGGTCTAAATCAAAGTAATTAACTCAAACCAGGTTTACACCAAGCCAATGTCACGTAAGCATTATTGATTGTGAATAAATGTAACCAAAATTTACAAATTGCCAATCAAACAAGTCCCATTACAAGAAATTGGTCATCTGGAGGATTTTTTTTTCTGCAGATGGTTGAAGTAAACTAAGTGAAGGGCTGTCAGCATTGGGATTGTTGATCTAGTATTTAGGAGTTAATTAAAAAACGATATATTGTCAAAAATAAAATTGTAATTCACCATCCTGATTCCTAGCGAAAAGAAAAACAACCATTTGTAATCCTCAAAATCAGGTCGTCGCCACGTGATTAATAGTCTCTGTGACAGGGGTGAGATTTAGACGTGGCTTTGGTAAATAGTTACTATATTGTGTGAATCCGACTTAAACCAGTGGGAGTAAAATACTTCGCTGCCAAAATATAGACACTACAGTGGTTTATTTCGACATACTAAAAAAGTGAGATTTTTTTCTGATATAAATGTTACTACACAACCCTATCAATTGCTCTATTTTTATTGGAGAGAGAGGGGGGGAGGGGGGGGGGGGCTGTTATAAGCTAAACATACATTTAAATATTCAAATATTGAATTACAAATTTGTAGAACCTTAGCTCGGAGAACATGTTGCGGGTGGTCGAGTGGGAACCCTATGAGTCCAGTTGCTATCAGTGCCATGTGGCACAGGAAGCGGATTTGTTGTGGTGTCCCATTTTATAAATGTTGTATAATGTGTTCTGTGTTGCCAGCGTCGCTTACGGTGGTTTCCTTCACCGATTTGGCTGGCACACAGTCATTTGAGGGAAATAACCATCAAATCGGAGTAAAACACCCAATGCACAAACATAGGACATGCTTTTAACGATTGGTTACATGGACATACACTCAGAATTATTCCAAACTATTGTGGACAGTTATGTCATTGTGTTTAACCCTTATACTGTAAGGTTAAATTGTATGCTGATTGACTCTAGCACGTTCCAGAGAATATCAGATACCTTTTAGGATTTAATTTGTCATTAATCGCTTTACCACTATTAGACACATCCAGACAAATTAAACGTGAAATTAACGATCAAAGCATTGTCGCGTGAGATTAAACTCGCTATATAGAATATTACATTGGAGAGTAGATGATGTTGACGGTTGACTTCGACGAACAAAAAGGTTAAAATAGTTTTGATCGCATGCAAATGTAATGGATTTAAAAGATTTATTTCGTTGACTTTGTTTCCCATAGACTTTCTGTTCTCTTTAATTGTGAAGGATTAAGATGGAATTGATGCATTTTATGTGGACAAGTGATGGAGAAACTCTGGCTTATGTTCAGTCCTTTAATTCAACTAGCTTATATTTCAAAACCTGTATGTGTATGTGACCCGTTTGGCTGCGGTAATTTTATAATATATTCCATGAACTTGCAAGAAAATCAGCACATTGAAAAAATACAAATTAATCAAAAGATCAAAAGAGTAATGTGGAACGGACATCAATAACACTAAATTACGAAATGATGCCAAACTATAATGTTGACGTGGGTATTTCGCCTATGAGCGACCTATTGTACAAATACAATTAAAGAGAATGGTTAAAAATTCTCTCAGTGGAAAACACTTCTGGTTTACTTCATCAGGTTTTCTTCTTGGCATACGAGTCTATCAGGAAATATCGACAAGTCTACCAGTTTCAGAATACATTATGCATATACTAATATGCTATATGTTTGGAACATTCCTGAGAGAATGAAAATAGTTTAACAATAGTCAAGTTGTATTAGTCAAATGTAATAGGATAAAAAGGCGATGGGCTAATCAATTTAAACTTCATCATTGTATACATGGCGACAAAAGCATATTTTAAACTTATTTAAAGATAATCATATTTTAATATTATTGAAAGAGATCAAGTTTATCGGCAACATTAAACAACTGGCTGTGAGGTACTGTATAGTTATCTTCTGAATAAAACAATCACTTGATTACATGTGTATGTTTGGTTAATTGTTTTAATAAAACAACATGTTTTTGCAGACAATCCAACAACCTAATTAACATTGACAGTTGCATCATCTTTTGGTTGACTTTGTTCTCAGATAAAATCTTAAACAAGTTTTGAAAAAACTCTACAGGACAATGCTTCCAAAACTGTGGGTTGATTGTTGCAATTTCCGTCATTCCGAGGCATTACGAAGTTGATGAGACATACAATACGAAAATGTTATGGATTCCAACTTCTTTTCAAGCGACGTTTCGGTACAGATACTAGTACCGTTATCGAGCATATTGACTATTATCAAAATACGACTAAGATGGATTACCAACTTCTGTGTTTATTCATAAGCGACGTTTCGGCCTATATGCTAAGACCGTTTTCAAGCAATGATTACAAATCTCAACAGTCGCGATTACAACCTGTGAATAAGAAAATGCTGTTATTATTCATTTGGATCAATATGATGAAACTGTATATGGATCACTGAGCCCATTTTATAATTCGAACGTCTGTCGAAAAGCCAGTATCTGTTTAAATCGCGAACGAAGCTTATACAAGAATGTAAATACATTAATCAGGTTTAAATCAAATGAGGTCCTTATGAATTGGGAAGATCACACAAACTGGTAAATGGAAAACGTAACAAAACAAAAAAGTGTATCCAGATGTTTTTTCCCATCAAATGTTACACACGTCATATTGATGTATTATTCGGTTACCAGGAGTTATGTTTGTCTCTGTGTTTATATACACTTTCCATAATTGTTTAATATATATGTTACCAATATACCTTTCGTGAACAAGAAAATCTCAAGCTCATCTCTGATCAATTATTGACAAATGTAAAATCAACGCATTATGTTATCACTGGAATGCACTTTTGACAAAATAAGCTCTTGCAATAAACACTACTTATCCCAAATCAACTCGGGTGATAAAAGCACAGAAATACTTTTTTGTGTCTACACTGGGATTTGCTATCTGGAACAAGAATAAAAGTGTGAAATGAACTATGTCCTGATTGAGAATGTTTTTTGGTTGCATTTTACTCAAATGTATTCTCATTGGTTCTTTTACTGTATCCACTATGTTATACCGTGACAAGTACTTCATGTTTATTCAATCAAAAGACACTTTAATATCAGACAAGAGCACATTAGTTAATTTGTTTGTACTAAATTATTTAATATTTTTCGATTATAATATAAACGTATTTTTTCGCTGCATTGTATTGAAAGTTATTTAATATTTTAACGGATCTACTTAGGCTATAACAATCAGAACAAATTTATCCATCTTTGAGAAGTCTTTGACATCTGCAATGGATCGATTTACTCTGCTTATCAAACAAATGAAAGCATCGGTGTGCGCATGTCTTCCCCACTATGCTGTTAGAATGTCTTTGCATTATATGTATACTTATGGCCAGACTGCAAGCATATTCTTTGTTAAGCCTGCTGCCATATACAAAAATGTGCCGATGATGACATGAGGCAGCAGAAATATATTTTCTATACGAAAACATTTTCCGTGTTCGGAGTGTTGTTTTATTGTACTCGCGAGTGATCTGTTGAACCACTGGCTAACAAATGTCTTGTATAACAAATGAGTCAGAACGCTTTATTATATATAAGGAATCGTAATTCGCACATACATCTCCATTTGATTAGTTCGTATTTTATTGGAAATCGACGGACTATATCATTAACAGCCCGCATGCAGTAGAATCAGTGCTATCAAGAGTGATACAGCTGCATATTCCATGCCCTTTGTAATCGGCTATTAGTCCATGTATTTCAACAGTAAAACAGAACAAAACATCCAATAGTACGACAATCATCATATAGCATACATATATATATATGTATCCACAGCGTCCGCTGACTGCCATAATGATGTGATTAGTTTAAACATCATTCGTTCACAGGGATAAATTGTCAGACAAATTATATTAGTTTTTTTTTCCAAATAGAAGTCAACATACTTGAACAACGAGTAATGAGCGAATACATTGATGCCATGCATGGGTAAAGAGATACACAATACATTTATCTCTGTCATTATTGGAACTCAGATGGTCATCTTTCAACGAAAATTCGCTAATATTTGCTCTAATTAAGATAATTATATTCCATGTTAATAATAAGATATAGTGAAATTGTAACTATTTGTTTTTCAAATATTCAAATTGCCTTACTGTTGCCATGTTATCAATTATTTGCATTGTAGTTTTTCTTTATCTAAACATATGCAATGTTTCTCATATTTTTTGCAAAAAAGGTACTTTAAAGATAAACGCTTATTTCTTTGTATGTTATTCCAAGAAAGCCATACAACGATATAACATCCGGGATGAAACTTCATTTCTAACATGGTCTTAAATGGCAAATGCAACAAAGTAAATACATACCATAACTTTTTAGTCGGATTTAAAGTCGTGTACAGTAACATATTTGCCCTGGCCGTTATACATTTTGAAAAGTGAACATGTATAGTATCCAGAAGTGAACTGTCAGGACGATGTTGTCGGTACAATTTTTCTTAGTAGTTTGATGAATACTTATTCTGCTTAAGGATCAGCGTTCGTGATTGTTAATGTTATTCGTCATCTACAAAAGCTCTGTGACTTTTTATATTAATTGTTAATAAGTCACATTCACTTACCCTAAAATATATATATAAACATGGTGTACATTTGCAGGTTGGAATTCGAGGTTGGGAACAGGTTTGGCTACATAAGACAATCGTCAATAAACATTTTATTCTGCCTTCAACTAGTGCACTGTGTGTTGTGTTTCATGTTAAATAGCACAGCAAGTGCCCTCTATTATCTTATAAACATATTAATTGTATTTACCAAATGAAGTTTAGTTGGCATAAATCCGACAAAATTTATCTGATTCAAACAGACAGTTGGAAGACGGCATTTGGTAATGACAATATCGGTAAGTTCTATAGGGTTTGATATAATACTTAAATGAACCATGTTCTGGTCATGTGGGACTTAAAATAAAAATAAATATATTTTTTTTTATATTGTACAGTTTGTATTTTTGTATAAGCCTTGACTATTTATGTGCTCAATATCGTTTCAATTACTAGTATATGACGGCACTTTTTAGCCACCCATGTGTGACGTTTAGACTTCTGGATTTAAGTCTGTGTTGGGAACAATCTAATACATACCTTACAAGAACGTTACATATGTTGGATATGGTATTTTTATTGTTGTCAAACGGTGTCCAATCCCGATTGCGTGACCATATGTTAACTTATCTCTCAAAGTAGTAAGAATTTTGTTGTCAACGTTTGTATAGATTTACTTTTTTTCTTTCTTGAGTTCTGACATCAATATAATCGTGCACATATATGAACAGTGCGGCAGACATGAGGTTAGCATTATAAATAAGGAAACGCTTAACTGTGTGACAAAATTGTTAAACATATTCTAGCACGTCATTAATACTTACAGGTACCCATGGTTCATTTGTGATGACTTGGAAAAAAATAAAACACAATGTTTACAACGTAATTCAGAAGTTGACGCCAATAGTTAACATAGTTTTTTAGAGCTGCACTCACACCTCGGTATCGCATGTAAGTTATTAGCCAATGGAGAAATAGACAAATTATTATTTCACAAATTTAATTAAAATGTCTACTTTATTGGCATAAGTATTAAGGTATCAACAGTGTTTCTAAGTGTTAAAGAAAAAAAATTGAATCTCACACAAACGTCATCTATAGAAATGTGCTTAGATTGGTATCGATTTAAAATTCGATTCGTAGTAAATTCCTCGTTTTAAAGACATTAAGACAAATCCCAGGAAACCAGTATGAACTCTTACCCACAATGCGTTTTACTTTAAGCACACACTCAACAGCTTCAAAGACTGCCTTATTGACTTATTGAACTACAATCACCAGAATGTAAGAAAAAGGTAAAATGTTAATCCAAGAACTGTTGGTAAATTAATAGAGTTGCAATTCGACAACGTTCAGTGACGACGCGTTTTTATGATTGCACATCACTGTATTTAAGGCCGTTGTATACATGATATATAAATACCTTGTCGGTTTCATTTACTATGATGCAATCTATTCTATTTGGAAAGTGGCATCTGCTATTAACTGTTCGCCAATTGTAACACCTGGACGACTGTTGATGACAGAAACACACCCGACTGTATTGTAAACATTGATCACGTTGTAATATAAATTACGGTGGAAATACTTCACACAGCGCGACAATGAATAAAGAATAGAAAAATGATTGTTACAAAAAAGGCAGTTTCATGGAGGCAAACATGTTGTTTAGCTTTTTCAGTGAAATGACCTTGAATATGCGACGTAAATCAATCAAACCAAACAAAATTGTAATGCTTGGAGTGAGGCCAATCCTGATATTTTAATCATATACGTAATACATTGTTTTAACATTATTACGTTTTTTATGCATTGTTTATTTGCGTCGACCCGGTATAGACATGAACTTAATTTTTCTTATTAAAATAATATTTTTTTGTGTGTTTTTTTGTTCGTGTTGGTTTTGTTTTTTTCATTTGACGAGATTCATCACTGTGCTATCTAATTTGTCATGTGTGTGTATTTAGTATTGTATCTTTTGTTAACTGTGTATATATCTATATATTCGTGTCGGTTTTTTCTTTCACGATACTGTTTGTTTGTAATTCGGTGTATTGTGTATTGTGTATGAGGGTTACAACAGTTAGCCTGAAAAGTATATAAAGTCAGTCCAATCAGAGGACATTATACTGTGCAGTTTAAATCGCTTAAGTGCTGAAATATCATGGTGTTCTAACCCCAGTGTGCCATACGCTCTTAATAGTTGCAACATCGAGACTTATCAACTAAAAAATCACCACATTTAATAGAAACAAATTTATTTTATGTTATCTAATTCGTAATGGAACAACAAAATGTGTAATATCAATTTGATCAGCGAAACAATCAAGACGTGTTACCCACATATAAGTTTTAACAATATGTGCTTACGTATTAATTTATTACGTGTGATTTATGTATTAAATACATCGCAATCGTCTCGTATGCAGCATTTAATACATACATCACACATAATACATTTGGATAATGCTCACATAAAGATACAAAGAAACATGTGCGGTAAACATCATTTCAGGATGAACGATAAGTACTTAGTAATTAAAACCAGCGGCCATGGGGTAGGCATGGTTTGGTATACACATGCACCTGGTCTTGATATAAATAATAATGCCATCCTGTATTGCTTGTACCCTTGATTTAAGAAATAAAGTGCAGTTTTCTGACCTTTATTGTTTGATAAAGGGTCGGTCAAATTGGGTCCTATTTGATGACGAGGGACCGAAGGTTCCGAGTTATCAAATTATAGTGAACAGCCCCCATTTGACCGACCCTTTATCAAGCAATAAAGGTCAGAAAACTGCACTTTATTTCTATTCTAAAACAACTGTTAAAATGTTATTTAAATAACGCCTCTATACTTTTTATTTTTGAAACAAAATGAGTTGGCCTCACCCATCATATTTGAAATAGATTCGTGTTACAAACATTCCATTCGGCCAGTCTATTTACAAACGCAGTAGGTAGTCAAAGGTATGAACAAGTGAAACCGATGTGCATGCAATATTAATCCGCGA